>CM054184.1:37000200-37072700 GCA_028829895.1 Sinotaia quadrata
AGTCACTAGTATTAGATGCTCTACCATCTCAGACACAAGTCACTAATATAGATGCTCTACTCTCTGACACAAGTCACTAATATAGATGCTCTACTCTCTCACACAAGTCATTAATATAGATGCTCTACTCTCTGACACAAGTCACTAATATAGATTGCTACTCTCTGACACAAGTCACTAATATCGATGCTATACTCTCTCAGACAAAAGTCACTAATATAGATATGCATTTACCTTTCTTATTCTAGCAGAATGGAGACTGGCCACAAGATTTCATTTAAACAGTGCTCCGATACCAGGATAGTGTGAACGGTCAAACTCGCATTCACACGTACAAAATGTCCTCTAGATCGCGAAAGACTGATATTGTGTTGAACTCTCACGTAACGCAAATCCGCGAAACGTGATCACACAAATAGGCTATGTTCTTTTCAATGCCCTTATCATGTTATTGCATTATTAGGTGAGTGATTTAATAATGCAAACGCACTTACAAACTGTTCCGATACACACCAATCTAAGTCATTAATCACGCATATACATTTGGAAATCATCTCGCACACATACACTGGTTCGTGAAACCCCATTCTCATGAACTCACTCACAAACAGTACTGTTAAGCAGGATATTGTACACTCTTCTAACACCAGATGAATTCAGGGTACATTGTGTCATGTGTCTGCATGAACGATACCAAATCTTCGTGCTCACCACTACTCTCTGCAGTGCTATCTATGTTACAGGTGTCGCCCAAAACAACTGTTTATTGGAAGCAGTGCAGTTATTGCTAGACCCGCTTAGTGAGGTGAACGCGGTGCTTTTTCTCAAACCGCCACCCATTCTGTCTGGAGATATTGTTGTTCTAAATTGCAATCTAGATACTGCAGACACGACTGTACTAATGAACCACTCATCAGTGGCAGAAATAACTTAATTTCTTTTTTCTTCTTTCCAGTACCAAGATATTCATCTGTCACTAGTCTAATCAGCCATTCAATTCAGTCATCATTGTTGCAGCCTATGACTGACAAAAAAAACAACAAAATATTTATTATTTATTCTAAATAAACTATCCCAGTAAGCTAGTGTTCTTAATAAAATTTCTTTGAAGAAGACTTCACACGACCCGATTTTCTCCTGGGTAAATATACACTATTCTGTGAATTGTTAATGTAAATATCCAGCTTATCCAAATCGACCGCAATCGATAGGAATGCGTGGCAAGTGTCACGCCATTTCCGGTTAACCACTAGTAAATCGCGGCGTGCGATTTTCGAGAGATTATCTAGAAAACTGAAGCATACTTACACAGTTTGCAAGGCAGCCGTTCCTTAATGCCGAGAGCCGTTTAAATTCCATCAAAATGCGCGCTCTGCCATGGCCTCAGCAGCTGTTTCCCCTAGCTGCGATGATTTCACACTGAGCTGACCTACTAAGACCACACTCCTGAAACTCGGGAGCACGCAGGCTCTCTGTGACATTTAATGCAGTGTTTGGTATTTCATAAGCAGAGGCATGCTAGCTACGAAAGTGGCAGGTCTCTCTCAAGACGGGCGCGAATTTACAGCAGGTTGGATGTAGATATTTAGAGTGAGAAGAAAACTCGTTGCTGGAGGAAGCCGGATAAAGCGTGTCCTTGACCCGCACAGTATAGAGAAGTTCGCTGTTTCTCAGAATAGCTTATTGATTTTTCGAAATGATCGCAACACTGCGGACACCTGTACAAATTGTTAGCAGTGCCACCCTTCCCTCTAGCTCTCTTCATCTCTCTCTCTCTCTCTCTGATTTTCTCACCAATAACTTAACAAGGCCACTATCGTAAATTACACATTGCCATTATAGATGAACAAGAAAATGGGAGGAAACTCAAGAATTTTTATTTTTATTTTTTTTTTTTTGGGGGGGTGATGATGATAGCAGCTTCCGGCTATCAGCCAATTTCACTGCATGGTACGAGGTGTGCCGCTGTTGAGAGACTTAAAGTGAAAGACAGAGTGAATGGTTGTTGATAGAAAGTTGTAGAGTAGTGATGACCTTAGCTGTCGCGAGTGTACTTACTGGTACCAGAGTACTGGCTGGAAGAGACCCTGGTGGCCTGGTCTGAAGAGATAGTTTGTAGACTGCAAGGGAGACAGACGGAAAAAGCTAAAGTCAAAGTGACACCGAAACAGGCGGAAAATGGCGGAAGGGGAGCACACACAATATCTCTTCTGTGCTGCCAGAATTAGAACTGTTGTTGGTGACGCCCGTCAGAAGTTGGGTGTGACAGTGGGAGTTTAGTTCCCTCTAGTATGCGATGCCAGAGTTGGGGAGAGAAGAAAAATAATGGAATAAGACCTCAACTCTCAAACCAGAGCACTTGGGTGACAAAGCTCGTCATCAATTGATTTTTTTTAAGGTTTGACGAACCCAACTTTTAAACCAAGGTCTATTGACTCTATTCACATGCTCGAAAATAGGTTGTTTTTTTTTAATAAAAAGGTCAGAAGTGCCCAACTTTAAAACAATGGTCTTTTAAAATGCTCGAAATTAGTTCATTTCAGTTTATCTCTGATTTTTAAAAAAATTCAAAGCGTGTATAATTGTGAACAGCAATACAAAATAAAGTATTTTAAAAATTAACTCAACAACTGCCTTAATTACACTTGCTTAGGACTACTTTGATGTAATCTATAAATGACCGCAGTGTGTAAACAGACTTGCCTGCATGAGTCTGGTAGGGGATTACTAGGTCTTGAAAAAGAAATATGCTTATTCTCCTAGGGCGGTGTAGATGGGGTGCGTGGAGAACATATTCCTGTGGGTGAAGCTCAACACATTCTCAGTAACCATAATGCTCAATCTCGCTAAATACCTATCTCGGTCTTGGTGAACAAAATATTAAGTCTTGGTTAACAATCTGCTCATTTTATGCACAGAAAAGAAGATAATCTTTTGGTTACTTTCAATTCAGTATTCATAATCATAATACCCAGAATCAGTAAAGAGTTTAAAACGTTGTTGTTGCTATAGTGAGGGCCCCATTAGCTTCCTCTCGAGGGTATTCGTCTCGGCCCTGGATAGCTGTGGACGGTTTGGGTTTCCCTTATTCTGGGGTCTAACCACAACACTTGAATCGGTCAGTATCAAAGCTTTCATAAATTGCTAATATTTATTTTAGGAAAATGTACATTAATGTAAAAACGAACGTATAAAATAATATTATCTTATCAACTAATAATAAAAATTCCTCCGTTACTTAATGGGAAAATGTTATTTAGTAATGCACAACTTTGGATCGGCTCCGTTACTTAATGGTAAAATGTTATTTAGTAATGCACAACTTTGGATCGGCTCCGTTACTTAATGGGAAAATGTTATTTAGTAATGCATAACTATTTCACTTAGTAATGCACAACTTTGAATCGGTTAATATTATGCTAAACGTGTTTCAATTAATCAGACTGAATTAATTAAGTCCGGTCTTTAAGTATATTAGCTTTGTGGACGACCAAGTTGAGGCCCCAAAGCTTTCCGTTGTCGAATAAACATCACCAGCTCAGATTTAGGCGTCGTGTATGTGCGTGTGTGTGTATGTGTGCGTGCGTGTGTGTGTGTGTGTGTGTATGTGTGCGTGTGTGTGTGTGTGTGTGTGTGTGCGTGCGTGCGCGTGTGTGTGTATTGCTCATCATCTCTTCAGAGCAATCACATGAATACAGTATATTTGAAGTTCAACTTCACTCATACTCTAGCTAGGTCCAACGTTATTCAGTTCAAAGGTTTAGCCCGCTGCAGGGCGTCGAAAACGGTATAGAACACCTTCTCTTCCCCGAACGTCTTCATAAACCCAGAGCTCCTCAGCTTAGTCATCATGGGCGGTGGTACGGAGGCTAAGAATATTTCTACCCCAGCTCGAGAAAACTGGGCAGCTGTGATCTGGAGCATATCAATACCAGCTACGTCGACGTATGTCATAGCTGAGCAGTCAAGGATGACATGGTGTACCGTGTCCTGGCTTTGGCCCTCGGTTTCGCCGTTGACCCCACTGAGTGAAAGGAGGGCCGTGTCTGCCTCAGACCTAACCAAGAGTTGTCTCCGTTTCGACCACTTCCTTGGGTTGAACACTACGGAGAACAGTTGGTTTTTGAAGTTTTCCGCGCTTGCGAAATGAAGAAGTGTTTCAAATCTGTTCAATTTAACAAAATACTAAAAGTCTGTTATTTTGTAAAAACAGTAATCGAATATTATTTGTTTATTTATTTTTACAATGGTGGCGTTTGTTTCTACGAAATACGTTGTCCCCTTCTTTCAATATCAGAACAAAGAAAATAAATACTTATTAGTTGTAGCGTATAAGACCAAGTCAAGAAGAGATTTAACGATGAATTAAGCATATCAACGTACACTCATTGTCAAAGTCGTATAGTTCTAATATATATTTTAATTTTAAAATATATTTTAAAAGAAATTTTAAAAGAAATGTTGAAACAATCTCAGTTCCTTGCCTTCAAAGCACAAGCCCACTCTTCGTTTAAATGCTGCGCACATGATATGTGTTTTATAAGGCTGTTGTATATGACATGTCTCGCCATAGACAGATATATGTCTCACTAAAACATCCCTACGACACGTCTTATTTGACTGTGTAGTGCAGAAAAAATGCAAATAAACACTTTAATTAATTTAAATATATTTTTCAAATATTTTAAATTTAATTTTCTTGTTGTAGCGAAAAAAAATCCATTTCAAACTGCTGTGTGAAATCCCGGTAAAAAATAGAGGACAGCCGACTTTGATCTTGACTAAGAGTTACAGTAAAAAGACGTTTCCCACTCTAACAAGCATGGCGCTGAAGCGCTGTTTCAGCTTAATTTATATGTTCTTTAATTATAAGTATAAACATAATCAAAATAACTCTAACTCTAATCCTAATCCACTGTGTTGGCGAATGCAAGCATTGCGACTATTAAGTCAGGGGTAGGCAAAATCACAACGCTTACAGTAAACAAAACAATGCTACTGCCAGAGACGTTTTGGAGTTAACAAACAACAAAAGTCCACAGCCCGACGAATATGACATCACTGACATAAAGGAACTTGGCTTTGACGTCAACGAATTCATTTTCATTGGTCGACAACTACGATCTACATCGCAAGAGCTGGTAGAGCCAAGAGGCTTATATGTGTTGCTGAGACTAACAGCAGACATTATTAACACAGCACTGGGCCTGAAAGAAACTTTTAGGACTATTTAACTGCTGTCAAGATAATAATCTAAGGCAGGCACTCCTTACACCACTAGCGTGTTTAAAATAACAAGGACAAAAGTTATATATATATAGAAAGAAAAGTGTTACTAGATACTATTTTCACAATGTTTAACTTATTAACACAAAAATTAACAAAATCTAAATGTAAACTAGGAAAGAAAAGTTAATGGAAAGATAACTAAATAAAAACAGATTTAGAGTATGGATTTATTTCCGTTAGTTATTTTTAGCTAAAATCCTAACCCTAACCTTTCTGTTTAAAAATGAAACTCTAACCATAACCTATCTTAAATATTGTAACCCTAACTTTTCTTTAAAAACACCCGACGACAGTCAGGTACGGAGACAATATCGTGTCTTAACTTTTAAGTTTTACCGAATTCATTGTGCTAACAGCATTTCATTGGAAACAACCCAGTGCGCAGATGTAAAACTGTCGAATTAGATTTTTTTAAAATCAAGTTGCTGATTATATTTTGTTTTTCTTTTAAAAAAATAAGCGGGGAAGTCATTTAACTTTGAAAACAGCGAGTGCTTCTAGGCTATACCGAGCCACACAATTAACGCTCCATGATATACGTAGACATTTATTTCCCTTCTTCGCTAGTTTTCTAAGCGTATCAAGTCACTCTTTTCAATTATGATCTTACCAGACTCTTTTTGTTAAATAGAATAATTTGGCATGATTATAACATTGTCTGCACCTATGACACCCAGTCTAAGATATACTGATCATACAATCTGGTATACAATCTGGTCGTGCAGTGACGTCAGTTACAAGACTGCAGGCACAGAGTTCATGTAATATGCGCTTCTATTGTTGAAAATATTTTCTGAAATCATTACTGATTTGGCTCCATCACCTCCTTGTTGCATCATCTCCCTTTGGTAATAAGGGCGTTTATGCCTCAGCGACACCTGCTCATGTTAGCTCCCTTAGGCAATAAGAATTCCTTTGGATCAAATGCCTCTTAATGCACGTGCCATTAGTTAACTCCCTTTGGGGATTAGGATTGTTTTGCTTCCAGTGCCACACAAGGCACGTTCACCTATATTCTACTTTTGAAACTGGAATTATTTTTCTTCTGGTTTCTCCGCCCCAATTTACGCATGTCGTTAGTTAACTCCCTTCGGTGAATAGGATTACTTAACTCCATTGCCATATATTGCACTGCTATTTACCTCTCTTCTCCAGAATGGAACCACAAATCCTGTGGTACTCGAAATAAGGAATTTCTATATGTAAAAGTTAACAGCTTTA
The DNA here is from genome assembly GCA_028829895.1 of Sinotaia quadrata. Classification (NCBI taxonomy): domain Eukaryota; kingdom Metazoa; phylum Mollusca; class Gastropoda; order Architaenioglossa; family Viviparidae; genus Sinotaia; species Sinotaia quadrata. The sequence goes on from CM054184.1 coordinate 37,006,711, forward strand.
AAGGCACACTCTCTTTGCTACAACATTGCGTAGCTAACACTATTGACTGGAAATACTGCATGTTGTTTTCCAAATACATTGACAAGACACCAAATTCGTAAGTTTTTCACATAATAGGTCTGAGAAGGTGCTTTATATACATGTACCCACCCACAACAATTCTTGTCCGTTCCTACACACGGGTACAAATAAATAAAAGAGAATAATGTGGGTATAGACCTGGAACGACATACCTGAAAATGCGAACTCCAGAAACGGGTTGTGCCCCTTTCCGGTCTACAGTCAAGATGACGTCCTCGGACTCGGACTTCCCCAGCAACTTGCCTGGGGTCAACTGACTTACCACCAGGATAGAAAACACCGAAGACGTCACACCTGCAAGTAAGCCAAGGTCAAGGTCACCCACGATGCTGACTGACGCTGTGATGAGCCAAATAAAAAAATCCGGTTTATTGACACGCCACAGCGAAGGCAAGTTGCGAAACTGCAATGGACAGAGAAACACCAGACAAGGTCTTTAATTATTATTCATTATTTTCGTTTAACATGTTCATAAACTGAAACGTCCTTGACCTTCGATCACTGCGAACATTAGTTCTTGACATTAGTTATGGACATCTAAATAAAAATATGCCTAGGTACCAATACATACGTCTATGCGGAGACAACAGGCTAATCCAAAAACGAAGAAAAGCAGAATAAAGTTTGAATCAGCACAATCCATTTACCCTCCATAAAACTTTAAAAAATAAAATAAAATTAGTGTGCTTCATGATATGAGAGAATTCACGCCCCACTGTCACATTAAGTTGTGCTTGGACGGTGCTGCTGCAAACAAGACAGTGACGTAGGCAGTTGTGCAGCACATTAAAATTTAATCGGATTCAGGTGATGTCCCCTTTCAGCTGACCAACTAGATGTTCTACATACTACTTGAGGGAGCTGTCTTCCGCTGAAGGGCCGTGGAAGAGCAATTTCAAAGTAAGAGTGTCCGGAGTGTGCGGAGTCCTGGAAATGTTATTGAGCTATGGATAGCCTTGTTCATCACGTGACACACTATTTGGTATTGCCAGTGGGATTTTTCTTTTGTTTGTGCAATCTCTATGACTGGGTGCGATTTGAACTCAAATAACGTCAATTTTAAAAATAAAATCTCATTTGAATTCAATGTACATCCGAAACACGGGCTATTGCTTCCGAATCACAGGCTAGTGCAGACGAACCACAGGCTAGTGCAGATGAACCACAGGCTAGTTCAGACGAAAATTTACATTATCTGTCACTCAAACTTTAACATCTCTTCGGTAACAGTTATATTTTTTCTAAAATAACAATTACAGGTATTGGATATGGACATTAAGTAGAAATAAATCAATGAATTCTAACTGAATCATGAGAGGTAATAGTCAATTCTCACTGAATGAGGGAAGGGGAGATAATCTGTTAGGTAGAACAATTCGAGAAAATCTTGATCTATATTAACTGTGTCTGGTCGACTGTACATCTATCTATCTATCTTTCTGTCTCTATCTCTCTTTTACAGAACTGCAATGTTTGCTATTACAAAACGTAGGTCCCCATTGTGTTTTTTATTTATATATATTTCACCACATTATTTATGCAAGAACTTTTCAACATTACCAATTTATTACCTGTAACAAGAGGTCTTTGATGGCAACAATGATCATGGCGGCCAACATAGCGATGGGCAGGGATTCGAACAGCTTGCCAATGACAAGCAACACCAGCAGGATGAAGACTGCTGTTGGTACTGCGTTGAGCGTCGTCTTGACGCCCAAAGAATTCAACAGCATCGTCCTGGGCGGAGCGTTGCCCGACGGATAATTGCCGAAGAAGGCGCCCACGAAATTACAGAGTCCGTTAGCAATCAACTCCTGGTTGTCGTCGATGTCGTATGAATGCTGCTTGGCACACAGCTTGGCTAGAGTGATGGACAGTGCGAAGCCGAGAATGGCGATAACGAAAGCCTCGGCTGCTACTGCAGGCACGATCTCCATTTGGGGTAATGCTGGAGTAGGCATGCCCATTGGCACGGGCCCCACGACTGCGATGTGGAATCGTCTGTTGAACTCCGCAAAATGGGAGACGATTGTACTGAGTATGACCAGGATCAGATCTATGGGGATTGGAACCTTGAGCTTATCCTTGTACCGCTCGTTGACCCCAAGCTTGACCCCTAACAAAATACCCATGCATATGACCCCGACAATGACATCGCCGGCGTTAGTCTGAGCTATGTTGCTGAAAATGTCTTCGTAGGTTTTCGACAACCGGCCAGCACCCGATCTGGTCGGCAGTTTCAGCTGCAGCATCTTGGGGATTTGACTTGTGGCGATGTGCACTGCGGATGCGAAAGTGAATCCGCCAATGAACGACTTGGAAAAATAGTTCGTGATGAAGCCCAGGCGGAAAATTCCCATGGCAAAAAGTATTGGCCCAATTACAAAACACGTTGCCGTGGCAACCTCCGTCTTGTAGTCCATGATCTCCTCTTCGGTCGGCGTGGAGTTCGTGCCTAGAGAGGTCGCCACAAAGGCTTCCGCTTTGCCCTGCACGACGTTGGCAGTGAGAAGGGAGACAACCGCATTCGTTCCAATTGACATGTGAGGTGACGTCCCGAACAACATGTAGACAACGATGGGAAAGAAGCTGGTGTATAGGCCCGTGACTGGTCTGAGAGTGGCCAGTAGGGCGTATGCGAGCGCCTGGGGCAAATGAGCGGTACCGACAGTCAGACCTGCCAGAAAGTCTGCTACGATCCACTGTCGCCATTGGTAGCGTCGCACGAACTTCACGACCGGCAGGAAGTTGATGGCGTAGGTGCCCGCGCACTTGGCTGAACATCGACAAGTGGCTCTGATGACGTCACAGACAGTACGTGATTTGGTTTGGGTGGCGTAGTTGTCGTCGAATTCTGATTGTGTGTAGAGCTTTCGTTTCGTCACAAGAATGTCGGTTTCCGGTGGAATAAGCGGCGCTGCTTCTGGGTCCTTGCTGGAATCGATGGTTCTCCCCCCTTCATAAGTCTGTGAAGAGACAAAAATCGAATTGGTTATTAACAATAGTGTAAATATTATCTGGATATAATACTGTTATAAATCTGTGTTATATTTTTCTTGACGATAAATAAAGATTAGAGAATGTGATATGAAAATTCATTTGATCAGCGAGAAAATGTTGAATTAAACTAAATAGTTAATACTAAACGATGACATTTCAAAGTAATAATATTATATAACTTAATTATGCTACCACTAATTTTGGCAATACTGGCGGTTTAATTATGCCTAATTATTACTAAAACGCAGTAGGCCGTGCCACGTAAACAGTCACAGTGAGACACATGGTATATATTCATAGAAGTATGAAAGACATTGTGAATTAGTGCTAGAAGCAGTAGCAATGCTGTATTGTAGCTGTTATCAGCAGTAGCAGTATATGTTTTTGGTGAAAATATTCAAAGTGTGACTACGGATGAGTTCCGAAGACTGTACAGCCATTCCAGACGACAATCTCCTGACATGGAGCAGGATGTCCATCACTTAGTTTGTTTCTCAAGCCAGACAATTAGGGAACTAGTGCCAAACGTCTACTTACTGATATTTTTCACTGACCTACTCCTTTGAGCTGGAAAACTTCTGCTTGGTTCTACAGTGTGCCAGGCAAGCCTGGGGAAAGACAATGAAGAGGAGTAAGGTTTGGGGTTCAAGTCCTGACGTTTCTCAAGTGAACAATGTGATGAGTCAGACGCAACGAAAGCTAGAGTAACGTTTCCACAGCACTTGCAAAGAGCGAAAGAAAGTAGTAAAACTAATTTATTCATTACATCTCGCGACTTGGGGATTTGAATATCTTCATGACATACAATGAGTGAGTCTTGTGGAGTATGGTCACGTAATGGGATATTGTTGTCAAGTATGGCATGTACTGGAAGGCTGTTGTCAAATATTTGATATAAATCGTGAGAGACTGTTGTTAAGTATGGATTGAATTGGAAGACAAATGTCAAGTATGTTGTATAAAACGTGAGAGATTGTTGTCAACTATGGCACTATTAAAAGACTGTTGTCAAATATTTGATATAAATCATGAGGGATTGTTGTCAAATATGTGGTATAAATCGTGAGAAATTGTTGTCAAGTAAGTGGTACAAATCGTGAGAGATTGTTGTCAAATATGTGGTATAAATCGTGAGAGACCGTTATCAAGAATGGCATGTATTTAAAGACTGTTGTCAATTATATATGTGGTACAAATAGTGAGAGACTGTTGTCAAATATATGGTATAATTCGTGAGTGATTGTTTTCAAGTATGTGGCATAAATTCATAAAAGACTGTTATCAGTTATAGGGTATAAATCGTAAGAGACTTGTCAAGTATGCGGCATAAATTCGTAAGCTATTGTTGTCAAATATGTAGTATAAATCATGAGACTGTTGTCAAGTTCGGCACCCATGTCTCCCAAAAGCTGGTACAGTATGATGTAAATGCTATTGATATTAGTTGGTTGTGGGAGAGAATCTTAGGGGGAAGATGACATTCGCTCTGAAGTCATCGGTATGGCTGCAGGCTTATCAACCAATATTCTTCATCAAATCGTATAGAGAAAAATGTCTTTGAAATCGTAATAAGTTCTATTCACAATCTGTAAGGAAGTAATCAGTATGGCTGCAGGTTTGTCAGCCAATATCCAGGTCTCTTGAGAGAGACTGGAGCTCTGAGTGCAGTATCACGTGATCTTACCATTCGGAATCATCCGATGTAACAACGCATTTACGTTCTAAAGCGAGTGTTTGTAATTGAAACTTCCCCGTCTCCTCGACAAAGGACAGTTCAGAGTGGATATTGTAATGGAAATTTACAAAGTAGGCTAAACTATCACGCAGTAGAATGTAGAGTACTTTGGTAGAGTACATTTGATCAGGACGTGCGACTAGTGAAAGAAATCTGCACTGTCCTTAATAGGCCAAGGCTATTTGTGCACGTTTTTTCGAGGTCATTTGCTAAAGTCGTACTCAATCCACGCCCTTTGTATGTGTGTATAATTATAGAGCGACCTGTTGTTTGTTTTTTTTTGTTTTCGTTTTGCTTTGTGTGATGCGAATTGAAATTCTCGTTATGGATAATATATATCTCTCATGATTAGTTTCATAATGAGTGAGCCTCTTTGTATTTAATATAATGCGAAAAGGGCAAGAGTTAACAGGCAGAGAATACGTTGCTCGCTGCAGACACTGTTAAATGGATTTTAGCGGGTTAATGCCTTTCGAATTGTTGTTATAAGACTTTGTTGAGTAACATGCGCCCATTAGCAGGACATCGACTTAAGGCTTACGTCACAGCGAGAGGTTTAGGGACAGATGTAATGATCATCTTATCACAATTCCAAGAACAAGCTCTATCACGATACACATGTTTGAATAGCATGGCGTGCACCAATGTTTGTTGTATCCTTAACTGTTATTTGTAACACACGTGTACCAATGTTTGTTGTATCCTTAACTGTTATTTGTAACACACATATACCAATTTTTTGTTGTATCCTTAACTGTTATTTGTAACACACATGTACCAATTTTTTGTTGTATCCTTAACTGTTATTTGTAACACACGTGTACCAATTTTTTGTTGTATCCTTAACTGTTATTTGTAACATACATGTACCAATTTTTTGGTGTATCCTTAACTGCTATTTGTAATGCTGTTGGACACTCGAAAATTTCTGTCAGGTTTTCGAGATATCAGTAAGTTAAAATTTCTTCTCTCCCTTACGGGTGTGGTGTACATATCGCCTTCCCAAGGTGAAGTGGGTGCATAGTGCATTTGCACCTCAGTTTATAACAGTTTCCATCATTACTTTTCTTCATAACAAGGAAAGAGGCAGGAGTGTTATGGTTCGGGTCCGTTTTCGGAAAATCTCCCGACCTTGAAATACTGTCATCTTTGCTCTTCTTGACACCAGACACATAGTCAGATGAAATATTTACTGTGGCCACTCGCGCACTTATTCTTGGTACCATTCGCCAAAGCTATCGAGACTTACTCTGTTGTGTAATCCTCTGGTCTGATTACAGATAGATTAAACCAATTGAAGAGCCCGAGACAGTAATTACGACTATCTTTTGAGAATTTACAATAGTCATTCAATGAGTTTCGGGAAAACAGGTAACACTATTACAAATAACAACATTTAAAGGGTGAAAAAGAAAACAGGTAACACTATTACAAATAACAACATTTAAAGGGTGAAAAAGAAAACAGGTAACACTTTTACAAATAACAACATTTAAAGGGTGAAAAATTAAGCAAGAACATAATATTGATTAATACAAAAAATAAGGTGCATGCAAAGATAATTGTTTATGAATATAAATACTAAATTTAACCCACCCACCCCCCTCCAAACATGAGTGTCATGCAAAGTGAGCCTCAGTCAAACTGGATACCTGAAGTCCCACATTTCATCCTGCAGGTCTTGAAATAGTTAACATTTAAACAACCATTCCAACCTATTGCATTAAAACTATCCAGTGATGGGTGCAATGATGCGTGGTGGGTTCAATAGTCAAACGAGAGCGAAATCATTGAACCGAGACCAATGGTGTCCATTTCATTTGACATTTGTGCATGATGATGATGATGATGATGATGATGATGATGATGATTGGAGATGTCGATGATACGAAGGGTTTATATAGTGAAAATTGTGTGTGGTTGAGGAAATATTGTGATTAAGATGTAGAAGTGATGGTGATGGTTATGCAGTAGTAGTCGCTATGACTATGCTTAGAATAATGATGTCATGTTATTGTAAAGAATGGTGATAACTGGTGAGCTGAAGTGATGACAATTTGATAGCAATGAAAGTAGAAGAGTACACTACAAACATACCATTCAAGCTCAGCTGCTTGTGACCACATTCTTGAGTTACTTGTTACGCAAGATAATGTTAAAACAAATAGCGCCCTAACATTCTTGAGTTCACTTGTTACGCAATATAATGTTAAAACAAATAGCGCCCTAATATTCTTGAGTTACTAACAGTGACGTCATTTGAGATGTTCCAAGAATACCAAAGCATTAGCTCAGCTTACCAGCCATTTGACTGCAAAAGTAAAACTTTAGTCACAATATTAACCTTAACTCGTGCCGTTTTAATTATCTTCGACCGCTTAGATTACCTCCCTTCGTGTGGGCTCGCTTCAACGTGATTTGACTTTCTAGAACAGTTTGCGTAGAATAGCACTGCTGGTTTGTTCTCCAGTTGGCAAAATGTAAAATTAAGCTAAAATAGTAGTAAGCCTAAGCTATAGTAGTAATAAAGCAATAAAAATAGTAACCTAAAACTATAATTCAAGTAAACCTAGGATAAAATAGTCGTAAACTTAAGCTATAGTAGAAGTAAACCTAATCTACAGTGGTAGTAAACTTCAGCTGTAATAGTAGGAAACCTAAACTATGGTAACAATAAAATTAAACCAAAGTATAGTAGACGAAGACTGACTAAGCAGTTTTAGTATTATTTGCGTTTCTATTTTGTTTTTCTCCCGTGTCCAAAGCTAACTGATTTCTCGGTTGGTTCACTCTGGAAGATACCATTCCCTGATCCATATCGTACTTAATAGCTGCGAGATTTCGATTGAACAGCCAATTTCAAATTAAACGAACAACGGTCAATCAAATATACCGCCACACCTTTGCTGTTCAGCATTGGCTCTTCTATAATTAATTTATCATTGTTGTCCTTTACTAACAGCAATATTTATAATTCACTGTCCGACAAGTATTAAATGTCATTTAACTGACGTCTCCTATCAGGCGACCCCGGCATTACTTAAGGTGCCAGCAGAGTTAACAAATATTATTGGTCAAAAATCATTCAACCAATATTATTTTTTAAATCATAAAGAAAGATGTCTTTAAAATCGTTCGATAACACTTTTTCTCCACGGCCTTGTGTCTCAGAGCCAGATCGCCGGACGAGCAATACGCCTAAAGGGATTTTTTAAAGGCTCGTCAAGTTTATCAACAGCTTATAAATGTGCGGGGTATTTCCTAGTCACTGCAACTTTCTAAATAAAGTTAACACATACACGTGTGTCTGCATATACGTTTAATGTGTTTGCTTATATATAGTGTGGTCACGTGTGCTTTCAAGTTGAACACATAAGCTCATAATCATCAAAATACTATTCAGATAGAAAGATAGATAGATAGATAAGATAGATAGATAGATAGATAGATAGATAGATAGATAGATAGATAGATAGATAGATAGATAGATAGATAGATAGATAGATAGATAGATAGATAGATAGATAGATAGATAGATAGATAGATAGATAGATAGATAGATAGATAGATAGATAGATAGATAGATAGATAGATAGATAGATAGATCAAGACACTCACCATGATTGAATTCAGAGAAGATCAGCTAAGACATCTGAAAATCAGAATTAAGAAAATCATTAATCCCAAAAGCGATGGAAACCACCAAACTGTAAACTCGTCCTATTTATTCCCTATTTATCTACAAAAGTAAACAGTTTTGTCACTACCCGTCCAACGTAGGAATGATACGTAATTGTGTGAAAATGTTACATAATGAAGATGAAATATAAGATGTTCTTTAAAATACGACGTGTGTGCGTGCGCGTGTGTGTATTTGTCAAAGCATACCAACAGTGCATAAATCTTGGAATTAGAATTGGATTACAAATCTGTTTTTAGTCGATAGTTCGCATCAAGTAGTGAGAACATAGATCAGTTTCATCAGTGTTTGTGTCTACGTATACATTGGTTGCATCAGTAAATTAAACTGCAGTTAAACCGAGGATTGAAATGTTCACAGATACATTCTGACTAAAAGCAAACCAAAGTAACTATCAAATTATTACTGCTGCTCATTGACCCACGTTTAAAACAATAAAATGTATGTGCGTGCGTGCGTGTATGTATGAGTGCAAATTAATGACAAATTGTTTGGCATGTCACAATTAATTAATTGAATACACAAATAGGTTTTCATATATTACTGTAAAGTAAAATTCGACTGCATAATTAACTGATCGATTCAACACGACTGCATTATTAACTTATCGATTCAACACGACTGCATTATTAACTTATCGATTCAACACGACTGCATTATTAACTTATCGATTCAACACGACTGCATAATTAACTGATCGATTCAACACGACTGCATAATTAACTGATCGATTCATCGAAGATCTAACGGCATCATGTTTCACTGTCTAAGACAACCTAATTATAAAGTGAAACGTGACTGCATAATTAACTTATCGATTCAACACGACTGCATTATTAACTTATCGATTCAACACGACTGCATAATTAACTGATCGATTCATTTGTAAATTCTAAAATCTCATGGCATCAAAGTGACTGTTTCACTGTCAAAGACAGCCTAACATTTAGGGTCTCAAGTCGAATTACAGAGACATAAACAGTATAAAAATTTACAATATTTGACAACTTTTTCATAAAGAACACACACACACACACACACACACACACACACGCACGCACGCACGCACACAACTACACATAGCGGGAGGGGAAATAGCTAATAGTTATTATCAATATTAGATTGGCATTCTCGTTTATTCATAAAAATTGTAAATGAAAGCAAGCAATCTGGACTTTTTAAACATGAGATTTTCTTTCTTATTAAATTAAAATTGCCATTTAAAAATCAACCAAACAAGCAATATCACTGTCATATTTGTTCTGAAAACTACTTACTTGCGAAAGGCAATTTTAGTGTTTCGTTTGTTTCCGACAAACTGTTATGGCAAATTGTATGCAACACAGCAAAGGATGTTTTGTTAAAACTGAACGCTTCCAACAGGCTGCCTTAATCACTGCTTGTTATTTGAACGTTTAGAATTCTAGCAATGACTACATTAACCTATATATGCCGGGATTTCGTTTTGGATGAAAAATGGATCACTCATCACTCATATAGGTCGTAACCCAGATAGACCAGAAACAAGTTATTTTTAGTCATTGGCTGGAATTTGTGGAATTTGTAATAAGAAAAAGGTGCGTCCCATATATGGATATGGAACGTTAGGACGTAATGGCGGGGGAGGGGGAGGGGTCAGCACACACAGATCACGGTTAAGGGAAAGTAATCGTTTAAATTTCTTTCTTTCTTTTTTTGGAATTTTTATTTCCCTTGTTACCAGTCACAAGAGCGTTTTTTCGTCTCTGTGAATGAAAGCAGTGTCTATACATGCATGGTCGGAGCGTTTGCAAGCGTGTATATTTGTTTATGAGTGTATTGCACCAATACACTGTTTTATTTATTCACTTTGATGATCATTGATTATTTTAGCTAAGGATAGAAGTTGTATTTAACTATTTTATTTTTAGTGTGTTTACTGAGATAGGAACTATATTCAGTTATCTATTTCTTTTGTATAGTTCTTGAGATATGCGCCTTAAGACAGGTGAAATGCACCCATTTCAATAGATGGTTATGACTTTGGGGACTCTCTGAGCATGCTTTTGTCAGGCCTCGAATCTGGAACCTTCAACAGCTTGAGGGATATCGCCACTGGAGATACTTTTTTTTTGACAGGTGTATGTGTGCAGGAGATACCGTATTTTAACAGGTGTATGTTTGCAGGAGATACCGTATTTTAACAGGTGTATGTGTGCAGGAGATACCGTATTTTAACAGGTGTATGCGTGCAGGAGATACCGTATTTTAACAGGTGTATGTGTGCAGGAGATACCGTATTTTAACAGGTGTATGTGTCGTCGGCTAGACCACCACCCCCTTACGGGTGCTGGTAACAGATTTGGAGATCCCCAAAAGACCTAGGTATAGGTAAGATTTGTGTGGTGTGAACGTATCATTTCTGTGTTCTACTTTTCTATTTCATCTCCATTGCATTTATATTTTATGTCAGTTGTGACATTTGATTTGAGGTTGAGGGGAATCAGTATTTTGCATATCTGCTTGTATTGAAATCAGGTTGTTTTTTTTTTCACATTTGATCGTTGAATGTTATTGGACCATTGATGTCATATAACGTTTTCTTTATTTAAGTGTATCGGTTTGTAGACCGTATGTATCTTAAGTGATGTTGTTCTCTTGCTACATGATAGCTAGTGCAGTGTGATATCTGTATTTTGCTAGTAGTGATTTTGTATTGTTGATGTGATTTTCGTGCACCGCTAGGAGCTAGCTGTAGGTTACAAGCCTTGTTAGGATTTCTAGAGTTTGTTTCACAGTATACTGTTGTAGTGACATTGACATAGCAGAATTTATAGAGCAAGCTTGGGACATAGGGAAGGAATGTGGGTGAGTAGAGTGTCATGTAGTCAAGAGCAAATTTATGCCAAACAACCGTTTATATGATGGGAAATTTTCCCATACATTTTATATAAATGTTCATGACATGTAATTCAACGCTATTTGTAATTCGAATGACATTGACATTGCATCATGCTTGTTTTGGAAGTGAGGTCCTGAAAGAATGACATTGACATTGCATCATGCTTGTTTTGGAAGTGAGGTCCTGAAAGAATGAGTTGTGCGTGGTGGCAGATTTACTGACCGGTGTTTGATATGTGCGCCAGTTAGGTGAGCGAGAGTTTGTTTGTTTAAATTTGCACGACCATGGCCAGTAAATGTGACAAGGGATTACTGTGGCGCGCGCGCGCGCGCGCGTGTGTGTGTGTGTGTGTGTGTGTGTGTGTGTGTGTGTTTTGGGCATACAGTGGGAAGCTTTGTTACTGGACCGGCAAAGGTGGTTGGAAGTTGTTACGAAAGTCATAATAGTATTAGCTCTAGGTAATTGGCCGGATCAAAGGTGTGTCTAGCAGACACAGGTGTGATTTCAAGGGGAGATAAAAGTGATAGCGAATTTTACCCGTTATTCTTTTTCCAATCGTCTCTTGGAGTGAGCATTTCGAGACTGGGTCCCCTCTATTTGAGATTGTATATGGAGCAGTAAACCCTGACGCGAAAGCGGCGGAAGCCGGAAGCGCCCCCTACACTCATCATCAATAAACCCTGGCTGGATAAGGTAAAAAAACGTCTTTGTGTTGTGTGAATGGTTAGGTTTTATTATGATGTTATATGCTAGGTTTTATTTTGAATATGTTAACCTTTACTTCTTTCAGAGGTCTATCCCAAACTTAGTATCTTTGATTTCAAGTGAGATTTGGAATCAATTCCTGATGTGATGTCGTGTCCTATTGAGAGTCTACCAGCGTGTTGTACGTCACTCCAGAACGTGACAGGTCTGAAGTAGTAATCGAGTCTACGAAAGATGGATATGGCACTGAGTCATTACTGGATATTAGGATTGAATCCGTGGTTAATGATCAGGTCATGGTGTCAGTGTCTGTGGAGAATGCCATTGTTAGGACGACAGTAGGTGCTACTCGCCCAAGAACTGTACACGTATTAGGGGGCTCTCTTGGAACACCGCTTCAGGAGTCAATATGTCTCACAGGAATTGGTAATGGGACCATGTTTCTGGGGAAACAAGGTGTCGTGTCTAGGGGTATGGTGGCAAACGAAATCGTCCACAACGTTTAGAGCGTTCTCTTCCATCAAAGATTCCTACATCAGCAGTAGAAATGCCTGATTACATAATGCCCAAATTAGATGTCCAATTTGGATTCGATTTCAAAACAGAAATCCCAGTTTGATTTTGATTCTGGTGGTGTTGATAATAATAGTGTTAAAGTTTCTTATCCAAGCTCTCCACCAACAGGTTCTGTGATAACCAATCACTTGCGTGAGACAACTAAGCCTTCTTCAGATGTCTCAGGGCAATCATTTGTTCTGTCTTCCCCATCAGAACAAGAACAGTCTTCATCTCTTTCAACTCTGGAAATGTCACCAGCGAGACCATTGATATTTCCTAATCAGATATATATAATACCTGCCCATCTTGAAGTACAATCCAAAGTTTCAGAGTCCATTTCGTTTCTAGTGTCTCCAACTGACCACAAGTCCGGTACACTGATTGAATCACTGAGGACTACACAGTCCTTCAGTTGTCCAGGCATGCAAGCCAGACACATCCAGTCATCCTGGCTATTCTGCCGTTAATAGTTACACTTATATCACTCTCTTATCGCATGGGTATTACAAGACAACTGGGTTGTCTAAAGATTTATCCACCCCTAGGAGATGAACTGCAATATGACATATGAAGAATACACAACTGCGCTAATGTTATGAGACACCACACTTGTAGTACTGATTTACTAACAGTACATTATACTTGAACATAACAAGGCTTTATTAAAAAGATGCTTAAGACTTGATAATAAAATTTAATTATAAGAATAAGAAAGAAGATTAGGTGATAACATTTTCTTCAGTCATCATATTTACACTTTCCAAATCGTGGAATAATGTACAATTTCCAAGCGTTGGACTAAAAAGATTTTTATACCTAAAGTGTTCTTTTGGAAGACATGGGCTTCAACCTTATCATTTAATGACTCAACTTTCATGTTGACTGTATGGTACTGAAGTTACGGCCCACAGCAGCACGTGTCGAAACGTTGCCTTCTGTCACCATGTCAATTATATGCAGAAAGCAAGTACACACAATGAACCCTTTTGCTGTAAAGAGGACCTGTACTCTGGGACCCTGAAATACAACATAGTTGTGACTGCTGCTAAGTTTCTTCTCCAAACTGCTTTGCTTTGTCTTAATTAGCAATAGTAAGTCATTATAATACCACACATTTAATATAAGAAATACAATTTAAATCCTACGTTCACTCATTCACAGCTACTCATTTTACCTTCAAAGAGGGTTCTCCAGTTATGACTGCCTGGCCCTTACAGGGACACACCACGCACATGGGTCTAGTCATACAGTTAGTGAGTGCTTAGTACCATGCTGTTGGAGGCTTATATCTATTCGATCAGCCCCACCCCCTCCCGCTTCCTGCATCATATTTAGGAAACTGCTTACGCCTACAAGTTCATGACAGTACATTGCATGGGGGCATGGGAATTAGGTTCTCAAGGTTCATTAACCTTACCTGTACATCTATCTATCTATCTATCTGTCTGTCTATCTATCTATATCTATATATATATATATTGCGCCTTCTCTTGTCTATACGCCCATGCAACAAGACCCAACCTCTTCTTCCCTCTCAGTTCTTCTCCTCTCCTCAAGAAGTCTGCACTTACAAATATGGACATGTTCACACTGTATATTTTTCCGTTACACATTCAGATCATTAACTTCAAATTTAGATGTACAAGCACAATTAAATTCGTATCTTATGACAAGTAATAATTTATATCAAAAGTTATTATCTATTATGGCAGTGAAGAATTTTTCTTTCGATTCTGAGATGAGGAGGTCAAGATTAGCTTCAATTGCAATATTAGTTCATTTACACCATCTGCTGCCTGATTCGTGGGGAAAGGGCATTTTATGGACTGCAAACACTTGTGCTATATTTTTTCTTGTCCTTCTTAACTGACCCTTTAAGTCTTGATTGTAAAAATCTGTTTCCAATTATTTAAAATCTTCTATTAAAATAATCACTTCAAACAGAGTGAAAGTATCTTCATGCAATCAACAGTCACCCGACTCCACAGACCTTGTTAAAATTGGTCTGTAGATAGAATCTAATTATAAACTAGTCACGTGACCAGTCTAGTTGCCAACTAATTAGAATGTTTCTATCTGGTATGTACGAAATGTTACATAGGGATCACTAGAATGCAGTTAAACGTGCTGTTAGTTAGTTGTGTCCCACGTAGAAAGTAACAGCTCTGGATATTGTTTCCTACAAGGAAATGTAGGACTTTGGATTCCCTGGATACTGTTACTCGGAATTTATGACCCATTTTATTGTTATTCTGTTTTACACAAAGTAATTTTTTTTTAAAAGAGAAATTCTGCTCTAATTGCTATCTATTTATCTTCCTTAGTTTACGGACTCTAACAATAGATACTTTCGGAAGATTTTGAAGATACACGACTGCACAAGTTCCACTGTTTAATAAAGATACACGACTGCACAAGTTCCACTATTTAATAAAGATACACGACTGCACAAGTTCCACTGTTTAATAAAGATACACGACTGCACAAGTTCCACTGTTTAATAAAGATACACGACTGCACAAGTTCCACTGTTTAATAAAGATACTCTATTCATGCCAATGATTTGCAATTTCAACTTTGGTCACGTGAAACACCTACTTCATGTCTTCCGGTCGTTAACAAGTGTGAACTAGATTCCGTTTCTACCAGGTCACATTTTTTCATTTAAGCTGCAATTAAACTCTTACACTGAATTACAAACAGGTGCAATGATATACCACGATAAAAGAAACATTGAAAAGGGCTGCATTTTATTTTTTGATGTACTAAAATATACAAATCGGAAAGGCTGCTGTGTGAACCGTAAGTGCTGTTTCCTCTGTGATCCGAAAGGTCAAGTGTAACATACTTGACCTAGATTGTCCATAGCCGAAGGTGATGGGTTTGGAGTCTAGTTACTTTAGTCCATTGATGGCCGTCTTAGCAATTTGGTGTTAGAACAAGAGTAAGCCGTTGGCCACTCTCCCTCCAGGTTAAAATTGCACAGAAAATCTTCCAAGTATTTACTGACAAGAGTTATTTTCCCTATGCAAGCCACCACCACCCTCTCACTCCTGCGAAATTAGCGAATTACTTTAACATGTAAACCAGACGATAAAAGGGAGCATGTTGATGTGCTGTTTTTTCTTTCCTTAGTTTTTCTTCTCTTTTTCCCTTCTCTCTCTCTCTCTCTCTCTCTCTCTCTCTCTCTCTCTCTCTCTCTTTCTTATTTCCAATTACGAGGTTAAGAAAATCAGTGTTAATTTTGGGCGCCTTACACCACCTCTGCAGCCTGAGTCCCTAACCCGTACACACACATAAACAAAAGGTATGACGTCATCCCGCATACGTACACACACATAGACAAAAGGTATGACGTCATCCCGCATACGTACACACACATAAACAAAAGGTATGACGTCATCCCGCATACGTACACACACATAGACAAAAGGTATGACGTCATCCCGCATACGTACACACACATAAACAAAAGGTATGACGTCATACCGCGTACGTACACACACATACACAACAGGTATGACGTCATGCCACATACGTACACACACATACACAACAGGTATGACGTCATCCCGCTTACGTACACACACATACACAACATGTATGACGTCATCCCGCATACGTACACACATACACAACAGGTATGACATCCCGCAAACGTACACACATACATAATGTATATGACGTTGTCCCGTATACGTACACACATACACAATAGATATGACGTTATCCCGCATACGTATACACTCACACACGTACATAACAGATATGATGTCAACCTGCATAAGTACACACACATACAAACAGATTAAATGTTATCCGCATACGTATACATTCACACACCTACATAACTGATATGATGTCATCCCGCACACATACATGACATATGTGACGCTATCACGCATGTATGCACATTCACACACTCATACATAACATATGACATCCCGCACCCACACTCACACATACACACATATACATAACAGATATGACACTGTCCTGCACACGCTCAGTCGCAACATAATGTCCAGCAGAACGCACTACTGCTGGGGCTTTTTTCTCCCTTTTACTTTCTTTTCAACATGTTTATTCTCGACTCGTTATTTTCTTTTGACCCCTCGGAAGTTTCCTCGATTAATCCCATCTTCAGATCAGTGCATATAAACTTCATTCCGTCCGTTTGCACCGAAAGACGCGTACAGGCGCCCAAATGTACGTTTTCCAGTGCAAAGTAATGCGGTGACCTAAATTTTGGATTATTCAAGAAAGCTGTCTTGTAACCTAGCCACTGCGCGCCGGATAAAAAAAGAAAAGTCATCGAGTCGAGAATAAACACGTTCCAAAGAAAACAGAAAAAAGGAAGAAAAAAGCCACAGAGGAGCAAAGTGCACTCAAATGTGAGCGATTGGAAGAGTGGCACACGTGTTCTTTTGATCAACCCGTTTAGTTCGCTTTGCATGTGACTAGGCCCGCAAGGGAGGTCTTTGAGTCAGAACCAGTTGATTTACTTCTTGAACGTGACATTTGAGTCGACACTCGACTTCACCAGGTACAGTCACCTGAAAGTGATGCTATTTGTAAAAGACATGGACATCTTCAATCTACTTCTTGTCCCTACTTGGGTCCCGCTTGTGGTGTTGATTCTGGTTCTGCTGTATATGTGAGTAATGATGTTCAATTTGCCTCTTTCTTGGTTTTAAAACAGTGACGAAGTTCGCATGTACGTAATTTGTCTCTTTCTTGGTTTTAAAACAGTGACGAAGTTCGCATGTACGTAATTTGTCTCTTTCTTGGTTTCAAAACAGTGACGAAGTTCGCATGTACGTAATTTGTCTCTTTCTTGGTTTCAAAACAGTGACGAAGTTCGCATGTACGTAATTTGTCTCTTTCTTGGTTTTAAAACAGTGACGAAGTTCGCATGTACGTAATTTGTTGTTTACTTCAGCAGTCCACCTTCCTCTTTATTTTCGGGACTTGGCCTGTCGCTTGATTACGTGTGGTATGCTTGACCATTCTGGAATTGTCTTTATGTTACACTCAGTGGAATTGTCTTTATGTTACACTCACTGGATTGTCTTTATGTTTTACTGTCTGGAATTATCATTATTTTATATTGTCTGTGACACCTATGCCACTCTAGTTATTGATTATGATTATAATTATTTACTAATCATCCATATCTAATTACAAGTGATGAGAATCTTAATTTATGTTATTAATAACCCTCCAGCAGATACCACTCGTCTCTCACTTGGCGGATATGTGGGTGCTGTAAACGTTTTCTCTCTTCCACAACATTAAAGACAAACGGCTCTAGACATTTAGCAGGCGACAAGTGATGAATGTCAACTAGTTACTGACACATGCCTATCAATAACTGGCGAACGGCAAGTGACTTGTGCATAATACGATATACGACATTTTGCTAAACAACAGAAAAACCTAAGTAATTATCTAATTTATTCTACAGATGTAAGTTATGTATAAGCCAGTTGTCGCTAGCCGGTTGTGTCTAGTAAGTTGTCGCAAACCTCTTGTTGCCCGCACACCTGTCGGGCCACCAAGACAAATATCACATTGTATGCATTTACCAAGACACACTACAAGGAATGTTCCAGAATTTTCAGGTCTGCTACTCAAGCACACCACAAGGCATGTTCAAAATAATCTTCGTGAATTCTCGAGACCAAACTCAAGCCTCAATTTTCGCCATATTGGCTCTCAAAGGAATCAACTTACAGCAACACATTTACTGTAGTTCGAAGATAATTCTGAATACACACCACCGTGATCCAGTAGAGCACAGTAGTCACTGCAGTCTGAAGCGGATGCAATGTTATGAAACAAAATGTTGCACTCCTCTCTGCAAAAGTCAATTTAAGTGCAGCATTGTTTACTCCACTTCTGGTAATTAAAAATATCAGCATGCACGATGACCGAGGTCGGGTCACGTTAACATTGGCAACAAATATATAATTATTAAGTTTAGAAATAGGGATACGCAAATTTACTCTGCCATAATATATAATATTGAATTGTACAATTTCATACAACAGAAATTCACATTATATTGAGTTGCACATCTACATATACTATAAATCCATATTATATATAAGTGTACACCTTATGCATATGGTATTAAATTGTACATATCCATATTCTATAAATGCATACTATATTAGAAATTCAAATTATATTAAATTGTACATCACCATATACTAGAAATATCCAATATTATATCGAATCTTATATTTACATATACTATAGATTTATATTATATTGAATTGTACAAATCTATATACTAGAAACGCATGCTATATAGCATTGTATATCATGTACTAGGAATGATACTGTATTAAATTGTACATCTCCATATTCTAAAAATGCATGTAATATTGCATTGTATAACTCCATATACTAGAAATGAATATTATAATGCATTGTACATCTCCAGATACTAGAAATACATATTATAGTAAATTGTAGAAATGCATCCTTATATTGTACATACACTACACACGTGAGTAATGTCAACATGTGGCTAAGTTCCACTGGCTTTGCACTGCCATTTGCCCTGACCCTGAATAATACTGCAATCTCTATTTAACTTGCGAATTGGTGAGTACATGTGTACGAAACGTCTATTTAAAAGTGCCCGAGTCACCCGCCCTTGAAGAGTCAGGCAAAGAGCGGCGTGCTTGCGAGAAGTGTGATAAATAATGGCGAGCAGAACTTTCCAAAGCTGTAAACAATCTAGTGAACTTAAAGTAGTTTGCAAGTGGATACAGCGTTTGAAATTTCCCCCTTCCTTTCCAATCTCTCTCTCTCTCTCTCTCTCTCTCTCACACACACACACACACACACACGCGCGCGCACGCACACACACACACACACACACACACACACACTTCTTTTTTAACGTCTTTGTGATCGGAGTTGCAATCAAGAGTAACCGCCCCTGTATGCACTTTTTTGACCTTGATCTCTGAATGTTTTCTATTTCTTATTTCTAAATGATAGGTTCGGTGAATATCCCAAACCTCTGCTTAAAGTAATGTCGTGCTTGACAATGGTCATTGCTGCAAATTAGAAGAATCAGTAGTCATATTATTAGCGTGTCTACGAAGAAAAAGTCGTCACAATTGAAAATTCTGGCTATATTTCGAGTGTAGAAGAACTCTCAATAGCCAAAAAACAGTACACATTTTGCTGTGTTTTGGGCTCGGAGAGGCAGTCGAGTTGAAAGGTCAACTGAAAGGTCTCATACTTGCATATAAAATGCAGCAATTACATGAACTCAGATTTTGAAAACAAGCCTAAGGTGGGCATTTATAAAGAAATCTGGGTGTCACGGGTCCGGTCTAGGTTTAACGACTCTGTCTATTTTAAATTTCCAGTTATCAATATTGGTTATTGAGTAATCTCTAACAATAGCAACAGCCGGACGGCCTGACTTATCCGCTACGAAAATGCCAGAAGATTCAGGCTATTACTCAATGACACCTCGCTAGATAAATCAGTTGACTTGCCAAAGCTAGCAACGTTATCTCCCCTTTATTTATAAATTAAGATTTATGATCCTTTATTGCACTGTCAGCTGGCAGATTATCTCTACGTCACGATACGGAACGCAAGTGACCAAATATGGGCGTCTCGTATCCGGTTAATGGCCTTTCCCTCACCTTTAGAATGACCCACATACTCTCAACTCGTAAACAGGTTATTGCACCATCCGAGCGTAAGTTCCCTACGGAAGTATCTTCTCAAAAATTAAATAGATATTGAAACGATTAATAAAATGAAAATAATATCTTCATAATTCGGCATAATTTGCCTAATATTTCCTGATACTGGGCTTATCTTTTACACAACTCATCAGATTTATCCTAGTAATTACAGAACTCATTTACTCAGCTCCTTCAGCTTTGGCTGAATAACATTACGTCATTACTGTGGGTAAAAAAATGAACCATCACTACATGCGTCCCTTATATATTTACACAGGATAGTTATGATCATTAAGTGAAGAGTTATTTACAAGATTAGATTTCTACATAATTTCCATATGAGGATTACAAAATGTATCATACACTTAAGTATCATTAAACAAATGTAGTATTATTCACAAATCAAACTACACTATGAAATCTCTATGTAATTTCAAATCTAGCTCTACCACTAAAGCATACTATGAAGCATCCAAACAGTGGCTTCACACACTACAAAATATATTTATAATAGATCATAGGGTGCTCTCTAATGAATAAAAAAAAAATATCTAACGTGAGGAAATCCTCCAGGGTTATAAAATAACACACGCAATTATAGGTATATCTATCACTTATACATATGAATAAAATACGTTAACTACTGAATGAAAGAAATCATGAATGTTTAAAAGCTTAAAATTCATAACTCTAACTTTTTACTCATAATACCAAAATGACTTTTCCGTGCACCTCAACACCCCTTCTCCCCCCCCCCCCCGCCCAACAAATTAGAGGAATTTGGGAGATTAAATTTTAACAAGTGAATTATTTGGGAGGTTTCAGCTTGTATCTTATACTTTAGTAATTTCCAATTGGTTAATTTCAACAGGCCAGCACTCAGCCATTGGTTAATTATGTCATATCCCTTAGCACAGGGGTGGGCAACTTCTTCAGTCGGCGGGCCGGGTATGGGAAAATGGAGTCCTTGGCGGGCCGGATTACTAAATCAATACCTTAATCGCGTATTAATCCACCTATGCAAGGAATAAATCGTATTTAATGTAAACTTTAAACTTGTAAACATTAAAGCATAGAGACCAAAAACAGTATTAATGAATTTAACGTAATGTACTTCAATAGCTGCTGAAGTCAATGAGACATCTGTGGTCGATCAAAGTTTTCAACAAGTTGTTTGAACTCTGGCTGCATGTCGGACGTAGAAATTCTCAGTAAAGACTGCACGTAAACATCAGTTAGATTGGAACGCAGCTTTGTCTTGTTAATGTTCATGGTCGAAAATGTTTGTTCGCAAATGTATGTATATCCGAACAGAACAAGTAGTTTCATGGCCATCTTTCTCAGGTTGGCAAACTTGGACTCATTCAGTGACGCATAAAATGTGTCAATGCTTTCAGATTGGAATTTTTCTTTCAGGGTAGAGTCACACTGCAGATCAATCAGTTCCAGCTGTAGAGCATCCGGCGCCTTTTCAAAGTCAGTTGTAAACGGTGATAACAAGATATCAAACTCAGCAGCAAGTTTCTGAAAGTCCGCAAAACGACGAGAAAATTCATTGTCTAGTGCAGATATCATATGGGTGTACTTCTCAGTTGACATCATCTGGGGTGCCATAGTTTCGAGTGTTGGAAAGTGTGTTGTGATATTCT
The DNA here is from genome assembly GCA_028829895.1 of Sinotaia quadrata. Lineage (NCBI taxonomy): Eukaryota > Metazoa > Mollusca > Gastropoda > Architaenioglossa > Viviparidae > Sinotaia > Sinotaia quadrata. Next base: position 37,028,744 of record CM054184.1, read on the forward strand.
GACTGAACTGGCGAGAAAACAGTTTTAGCTTCACCTTGAATGCCTTCACTTTTGAGTACATTTCGTGAGCAAAAGTGCCCTTCCCTTGAAGTCTGGTGTTCAGTTCATTCATATGTTCAAAGAGATCAACTGCAAACGCCAGATCTGACAGCCATTCTGATTTTCTGAGTTGAGGATATTCTGTATCTTTCCCTTTCATCTCCAAAAACAGTAAGATTTCTGTTTTCAGGTCCCAGACACGTCTCAGAACTTTCCCCAAACTCAACCAGCGTACAGCGGTATGATACAAAACACCACTGTGATCAGAACCGCAATCTTCCAGAAGTGTGATAAACTGTCTGTGATTTAGACCTCTCGCCCTGATGAAATTAACAATTTTCACAACTGGATCCACAACATATTTCATGTCAAGCACACTTTTACACAGCACTTCCTGGTGTATTAGGCAATGTTGAAATATCAATTCCCTGGTGCAATCGACCTCTGCAACATGGTCACCCAGTCTCTTCAGTAGACCAACTTTCTTTCCTGTCAAAGATGGAGAACCATCCGTAGTAACACTTACCATTTTCTGCCATGGTAATTGCATTGTGTGCAAGGCATTTTCCACACATTCGAAAATATCTTCCCCGGTAGTAGTGTCTTTCATTGATTCCATTGACAGCAATTCTGTGATTTCAAAGTTTTCTGAAATGCCTCGTACAAAGATGAGCAACTGTGCAGTGTCATCGATGTCAGTGCTTTCATCCAATGCCAGGGAAAACAGCTGAAATGAAGTTACACGCTCTTTCAGTTGTGATGTCAGGTCTTCACCAATTGTTTCAATGTGGCGAGCCACAGTTCTTCTCGACAAACTGACTTCTTCAAACTTCTTTCTGTGTTCTGGACAGACTTGATCAGCTACAGTGAGCATGCACTTTTTGACAAATTCACCATCACAGAACGATTTACTGTGCTTAGCAATGTTGTATGCGACCACAAAGCTGGCATGAGTAGCAGCTTTCTGGGCTATTTTGACTTTTCCGAATACATTCTGCTGCTTTACAAGTTTTCTGTCCAGTTCTGTTGCTTTTGTTTGCCGTTCCGCTGCTGATAAAGTGCTGCCATAGCCTGCATGTTTCGTGGCATAATGGCCGCTAATGTTGTACTCTTTCAACACAGCAACACTTTCACTGCACAGCAAACATACTGCTTTGTTTCTTGCCGACTTCTGTAAAAAAAGTACTTAGGTATCCAATCTTTGTTAAATGCACGACACTCCCTGTCAACTTTACCTTTCTTGGCAAAACCCATGATAAAAATTTTATTGTAAATTCTAAATCTAACCGAAAACAACCAAAGAATAACTAACAGTAACTATTATTGCCACACAGTAAGAAAGTAGTGGGAGATTGCAGCAGGATGTGGCAGGATGTGGAGGGGGCCACATTACCATGGTGGCTAATGTTGTACTCTTTCAACATGGCAACACTTTCACTGCACAACAAACATACTGCTATCTTGCCGACTTCTGTGAAAAAGTACTTAGGGGCCTAGGCATCCAATGTTGTTAAATAGCTACACTTGCTGTCAACTTTATGTTTCTTGGCAAAAAAAAAAAATGATAAAAATTTTATTGTAAATTCTAAATCTAACCGAAAACAATCAAAGAATAACTAACAGTCACTATTAACTGCGACGCAGTAAGAAAGTAGTGGGAGATTGCGGCGGGATGTGGAAGCGGGCCACATTACCATGTACGGCCAGAAACAGTCAGCGGGCCGGTCAAAATCCCTTCGCGGGCCGGACCCGGCCCGCGGGCCGTATGTTGCCCGTCCCTGCCTTAGCAGCTTCTCGACCTCTCAGCTAATTACTGTCACTCAGCTGTCACTTTGCCGGTTCAGTCAGTACGCCACCCAGTGATTAGTTGTGCTCATTTCTAAGCGATAACAATTCTAATATATGTAATCCTGGGACAGACAATACTTCAGTGGTCGTTTTATGACAATAAAAAGAAATCTAGAAAACAGCCTGCACTAACTTTCACTAAATGTTACACTTAACGTGCAGAGCTTGATGTCTACCTTAAAGATAACTACATGATAGCGTTAATAACAAGCGTGCAATGTGCTATATTTTAGCATATAAAAGAACATGCATATATATAATAAAGTAATAAATAGGGAAAACGTGAAAATATTTGTCACTAACAGCATACTATTGATGACTGATTAAATGACAATTCCCCTTAGAGTTGACAATTTCCAATATGAATAACTGCATTATGTTGTATTGTGTTTTTGCATGCTATCATTATCCTCGGTATAGTCTGTATTTTGTTTGTCAATGCAATGTTAGTATATTGTCCTCGGTGCATATATTATATTGTATGTCTATCAACACTACTATTGTCCTTGGTAAATGCAGTATGTTCTATATCTCCTAACACTACTGTTGTCCTTGGTAAATGCAGTATGTTCTATATCTCCTAACACTACTGTTGTCCTTGGTAAATGCAGTATGTTCTATATCTCCTAACACTACTGTGGTCCTTGGTAAATGCAGTATGTTCTATATCTCCTAACACTACTGTTGTCCTTGGTAAATGCAGTATGTTCTATATCTCCTAACACTACTGTTGTCCTTGGTAAATGCAGTATGTTCTATATCTCCTAACACTACTATTGTCCTTGGTAAATGCAGTATGTTCTATATCTCCTAACACTACTAGTTTCCTGGGTACATGTATTATGTTGTGTCTAACAATGCTACTGTTGTCCTGGGTACATGTATTATGTTGTGTCTAACAATGCTACTGTTGTCCTGTGTACATGTATTATGTTGTGTCTAACAATGTTACTGTTGTCCTGGGTACATGTATTATGTTGTGTCTAACAATGCTACTGCTGTCCTGGGTACATGTATTATGTTGTGTCTAACAATGCTACTGCTGTCCTGGGTACATGTATTATGTTGTGTTTAACAATGCTACTGCTGTCCTGGATACATGTATTATGTTGTGTCTAACAATGCTACTGTTGTCCTGGATACATGTATTATGTTGTGTCTAACAATGCTACTGTTGTCCTGTGTACATGTATTATGTTGTGTCTAACAATGCTACTGTTGTCCTGTGTACATGTATTATGTTGTGTCTAACAATGCTACTGTTGTCCTGGGTACATGTATTATGTTGTGTCTAACAATGCTACTGTTGTCCTGGGTACATGTATTATGTTGTGTCTAACAATGCTACTGTTGTCCTGGATACATGTATTATGTTGTGTCTAACAATGCTACTGTTGTCCTGGGTACATGTATTATGTTGTGTCTAACAATGCTACTGTTGTCCTGGATACATGTATTATGTTGTGTCTAACAATGCTACTGTTGTCCTGTGTACATGTATTATGTTGTGTCTAACAATGCTACTGTTGTCCTGGGTACATGTATTATGTTGTGTCTAACAATGCTACTGTTGTCCTGGGTACATGTATTATGTTGTGTCTAACAATGCTACTGTTGTCCTGGGTACATGTATTATGTTGTGTCTAACAATGCTACTGTTGTCCTGGATACATGTATTATGTTGTGTCTAACAATGCTACTGTTGTCCTGGGTACATGTATTATGTTGTGTCTAACAATGCTACTGCTGTCCGGGTAACTTTAGTAGTTCTATAATCTCTTAACACTACTAGTTTCCTGGGTACATGTATTATGGTGTGTCTGTCAATGCTACAATTGACCTGGGTACATGTATTATATTGTTCGTCTGTCAATGCTACAAATGACCTGGGTACATGCATTATGTTGTGTGTCTGTCAATGCTGCAAATGTCCTGGGCAAATGCTTTGTGGTGTGTGTCTACCAGTAAATGCATAAAGTTTATTCCTCCAATACCGACAAAGTTAAAGCGTTGTGACAAATGTTGTCATCTTGTTATTGCAGACCTTCAAATATTTTTTAATGAAGGATAAAACAATAATCTTGCTTTTCACAGGTATGGAAGTCACAACCACTCGACCTGGAAAAGGCTGGGAATACCTGGACCAGCGCCATCACTCTTTACAGGGAATTTAATCCAGATTTTGAATTCAGTGAGGATGTACTTTTGCTGTAGACTGATTTTGTTTCCTATAAAATTATTTGAGAATTTCCATACGAATGCATGTGTAAAAATCCCATTTTCTAACCCACTCATCAACCTGTCAAACTATTGTCTTCTGGCATTTAGCAACGAGATCAAATTAATTTCAGACATCTAAAATTTGAATTATAATAATTTATTAGTTCAAGATATTTTGCAAGTGATCAACTTTTCATTTTCATCCAGACAGCTCCAACACCACTATAGAATTGAATCATTCCCTATGTCTGCATTCTTTGCATAAAGATTATTTTCATTCATTACAACAACACAGTCTTCATCATTGTCATTCATTACAATAATACAGTCTTCATCATTGTCATTCATTTCAACAATACAGTCTTCATCATTGTCATTCGTTTCAACAATACAGTTTTCATCATTGTCAATCATTTCAACAATACAGTCTTCATTATTGTCATTCATTACAATAATAAGTTTTCATCATTGTCATTCATTACAACAACAAGCCTTCATCTTTGTTATTCATTACTAGGATAGAGTCTTCATCATTGTCATTCGTTACGAAAATAGTCATCATTGTCATTCATTACAACAATAAGCCTTCATCGTTTTCATTCATTACGACCATCCAGTTATCGTCTTCACTTTACTAATATTTTCATGGTTATCAACTCTGTGATAAAGGTGACTATTTTGTTTTGTTTATTTTATTTTTTTTTTATTTTTATTTATAGGCACCGAATGGCTCGCTGCGTGAATGGAACCGACTGTATGGCCGAGTTTACGGGTACGAAGACAGACTGACATACCTCTACCCTCACCAATATCCTCACCTCATCACACACTATAGTGCATGTCAACACTCCCACTCAGTCCTCAAATATACTTCTGTACACGCAGAAACATGCACACTTGCAAACACAAACATACACATAATCACTTCCCTACACACACACACACAAACACACACACACACACACACACACACACACACACACACACACACACACACACATACTTCCGCACACGTACATACACATCCAAAGATTCCGTTGTGCATGTTGTACATTCATACATATAAACGTACATGTACATAACAGAAAAAATAAACTCGCACACAACTACGCAAATTATACACTTGCACATATTCACTTCAACATTTTCACACATCCACGAATGCGCACATGTCTTGGTATTAGATCTTTGGAGGCAATCCTTGGTATGTTGACTTCAAACTCCATGCAATACGCACACTCTCTTTGGCATTATGTCAGACACATTGATGCGATTTCTTCAACGAATATTTTTTGTTATTTTAATTCCAATAATATTCGCGTTATATTAATTTAACTTGCAGATGCTATAAACTTACCAATATTATATCCCACTGTACTTAGCATGCCCTAGTTATCCATATTATATCCCACTGTACTTAGCATGCCCTAGTTATCCATATTATATCCCACTGTACTTAGCATGCCCCAGTTACCCATATTATATCCAGACTGTACTTAGCATGCCCCAGTTACCCATATTATATCCAGACTGTACTTAGCATGCCCCAGTTACCCATATTATATCCAGACTGTACTTAACATAAACTAGTTATCCATATTATATCCAGACTCTACTTAACATGCCCTAGTTATCCATATTATATCCCCACTGCCATGACCATGCTCTTGTTACCCATATTATATACCCCTGTTGTGAACATGCCCTAGTTACCCATATTAGATCCCCACTGTACTTAGCATGCCCATATTATATCCCCACTGTCCTGACAATGCCCTAGTTACCCATATTATATCCCCACTGTCCTGACAATGCCCTAGTTACCCATATTGTATCCCCACTGTCATGACAATGCCCTAGTTACCCATATTATATCCCCACTGTCCTGACAATGCCTTAGTTACCCATATTGTATCCCCACTGTCCTGACAATGCCCTAGTTACCCATATTGTATCCCCACTGTCCTGACAATGCCCTAGTTACCCATATTGTATCCCCACTGTCCTGACAATGCCCTAGTTACCCATATTATATCCCCACTGTCCTGACAATGCCTTAAATACCCATATTGTATCCCCACTGTCCTGACAATGCCCTAGTTACCCATATTGTATCCCCACTGTCCTGACAATGCCCTAGTTACCCATATTGTATCCCCACTGTCCTGACAATGCCCTAGTTACCCATATTATATCCCCACTGTCCTGACAATGCCCTAGTTACCCATATTATATCCCCACTGTCCTGACAAAGCCCTAGTTACCCATATTGTATCCCCACTGTCCTGACAATGCCCTAGTTACCCATATTGTATCCCCACTGTCCTGACAATGCCCTAGTTACCCATATTATATCCCCACTGTCCTGACAATGCCCTAGTTACCCATATTGTATCCCTACTGTCCTGACAATGCCCTAGTTACCCATATTATATCCCCACTGTCCTTAGCATGCCTTAGTTACATATATTAAATCCCTATTTTGGGTAAGCTCACACCCAGGGAAGGTTTTTGTTAGTATTTGAATCATGTCAATTTAAAATGTTATATTAGTTAGTTAGTTAGTTAGTTAGTTAGTTAGTTAGTTAGTTAGTTAGTTAGTTAGTTAGTTAGCTAGTTAGTTTCTAGTATCATTCCATTACATACTGCCCTGGCTGACATGCTGAAGTACAATAAATCTATTTTACTTTGTCTTCACAGAGTGTACCAAATGCACAAGCCACTCCTTGTCGTCACTGATCTAGATATCCTTAGAGAAGTCATGTCCAAAGACTTCAACAACTTTCATGGCAGACAGGTAAGTCATTTATTTCTTTTCTCTCTGTCTCTCTTTCCTACCATCCTCTCTTCTCTCTAAATGCATCTCCATTCTCTCTCTTCCTTAAAATTCTTTAACCTCTCTTTGTTCACCACCAGCTTAATTCCCATCATTACCACTTCCGGTTGTTGCTGTTCTTGACATCTTGCAAAAACAAAACCACATTTTGGTCTGAGAGAAGGTGAAAATTATTGCACATTGGTCGTTGATTGATGACCTAACCAGCGTCTTCATTTCCCCGATTTATGGGACAAACTCATTGACGTCATTTGATAAGCATGTCATTCTGACTGACTAACTCAATCATTTAAATGTATTTAATAAACACACCACTTCCTCTTACAAACGCAATCCATTGGATTAACATATGACGTCATTTATAATAAGCTTGTAGTGCCGAATGAGCCCAATCCATTGGACATACATATTGACGTCATTAAAATGCCATTGTGATTGACTAACCTCAACCAATCACAAAGCCGTTCGTAACTTCACATCGCGCACGACACCCATTTGCAAATTTCACACGTGCCAATAACATTCCTTCTCATCCAGACCGTAAAACAATTTCAAATCACAGTCATTCCGACAGACTGTTGTGTCTAGATTATAGCCTGGCTAGCGTAAACACTGACGATTCAATAGGCTTTAGCATGCTATGTTCATTGTGTTCAGTGCAACAGGGAGTGCTGCACGGTCTTGTCTTGCACAAGGAAATCATTTTTCAAGACAAGACATTTCTTTAATGATATTTCTTTATTGTCCTCAAGTGTATTTTGCATTTATACAATTCACCTAAAGTTACGTTTAGGTTTTAGCTATAAAAAGATCATTTTCGTTTTGGAAATGATTCCATGATAATTTGTCTACAGTTTACTATCAACACAACTAAGTTGTTTCCCGAATTCGCCAAACAACTCTTCTTTCTACAAGGGGCACAATGGAAGCGTATACGCCAGTTAATGACGCCCACTTTCACTGCCAGCAAACTGAAAAATGTAGGTAACTCTTGTTTTCTCTCTTTCATATTTTTTCTTTTGAGGGAACTTTGCAAACAAACGCCCTATTACTCAGTATATTTTTGATTGATGTTGTTTCCACTTCTAAAATTTGTGCAATATTTAAAGAATTGCTTGAACAGCTTATTTTTTTATAGAAATATTTAAAAGCTAGCATGTGCATTCCAACACATACACAGACACTATCACATTTATACTATAATGCCACATATTCATGAGAAAGCAGTCACGCATACAAACACACACACTCCCAGACACTCTCCTTTCTTCTCCAATTGACTCATATACGCATGCAGGCACACAATCTGTCATCAAAAGAAATGAACGTGGAATGGGGAGGAATGTAAGATAGTGTGGTGGCAGATGGGGGAATGTAAGATAGTGTGGTGGCAGATGGGGGAATGTAAGATAGTGTGGTGGCAGATGGTGGAATGTAAGATGTGTGGTGGCAGATGGGGGAATGTAAGACAGTGTGGTGGCAGATGGGGGAATGTAAGATAGTGTGGTGGCAGATGGGGGAATGTAAGATAGTGTGGTGGCAGATGGGGGAATGTAAGATAGTGTGGTGGCAGATGGGGGAATGTAAGACAGTGTGGTGGCAGATGGTAGAATGTAAGATAGTGTGGTGGCAGATGGGGGAATGTAAGTAAGATAGTGTGGTGGCAGATGGGGGAATGTAATGATAGCGGGGTGGCAGATGGGGGAATGTAAGATAGTGTGGTGGCAGATGGGGGGACGTAAGATAGTGTGGTGGCAGATGGGGGAATGTAAGACAGTGTGGTGGCAGATGGGGGAATGTAAGATAGCGGGGTGGCAGGATGGGGGAATTGTGGGAATACGGGATGCATGAGAAGATTAATGTATGCATTTACTCATTCCCTTTCAGTGTAAGTAAACTCTCCTGCTTTGGTATGATTGATTTTAAAAAGTGTTAAGGATGGAGATAACGTATGTTGTTAATACTGAGGGCGCAGAATTTGCTATTAATATCGACAACAACAATAAATTCGAATATCTCCTATCTTACGTTTTATCAGATGTCACACTACATAGATCGGTGTGGGCGGATTCTTGCACAGTGCATGAAAGAAAAAGCAGAAACGAAACGGCTCGTTGACGTGAAAGAGTGAGTCATTAGTGTTGGAGCCATGTTCTGTCCACTGGTGGAAAACTGGTGCTGAGTATTTTCTACTTGTATGAAGATCTCTCTCCCTTCTCTCTTTCTCTCTGGTCTGTATAAGGATGATACTCTTAATGTGGAAAGTATTAGAATAATGACGATAGAGACGATGATGATGATGATGATGATGATGATGATGATGATGATAACAAGAACAATACTACTACTAATAATAATAATAACAATAATAATAACAATATTAATAACAATAATAATAATAATAATAACAACAATAATAATAATAATAACAATAATAATAACTGAGGTGTCTCGATAGTCCAGTGGTTAGAGGAGGAAAAAAACTCACCCAGAAAGTTAAGCAGCCTGGGCTGTGTCGACAAATTAATTGAAACATATTTAATGCCAGACAAAGGAACTATCAGTGCCACCATAGAAGAAAGGAATAGAAAAGAAAATAGAGTGTATTAGAAGAGAAATAAGAGGAATGACAGCAGCAACACAAAATAAGGGAAAACTGAAGGCAAGACTGGTCACCAAATACCATCTCAACTGTAAAAGCATTAAGACTGCAATAGACGATGCAAAGCAGAGACAAGATTTTGCATTAGTCATCAGGAACAACATATTTAGACGGACAGCAACAATCAAGGATAATGACAGAAACGTCTGAAAGTATCGAACATTTATGTTGCTATACCAAATGACAGAAACATCTGAAAGTAATAAACTTCGTTGTTGCTAAACCAAATGACAGAAACATCTGAAAGTAACAAACTTCGTTGCTGCTATACCAAATGACAAACATCTGAAAGTAGCAAAAATCGTTGTTGCTATACCAAATGACAAACATCTGAAAGTGGCAAAAATCGTTGTTGCTATAACAAATGACAGAAACAGCTAACAATATTATAGTGGATGCCGTTGAACAAATCGACAAACATGATGTTGCTATACCATACGAGACCGAAAGGAATAGGAACGGAGACAAACATCGTAACAGAACTTCAAAGCTGAAGACCATGATAGCAAAAGTGGGGCCAGCGACAACAAAGACATCTGAACACATTTACCGGGGACAACACATCAACCCTTGTCCTCAAGTAGCACTGTGTGGTAAGGCACACAAACCCCTACAAAAATGGGTCTTCAGATAAAGGATTCCCAGACCTCTGGTCACAACCAACCAACAATGGTTACTTTGTCTATCACCAGTATGGACTATAGTACTCTTACTAATACTACATTAAATACGACTCTTTTACTACATTAAATACGACTCTTTCCTAACATATCATTTCAAGATAAGGTACATAATAAAATAAAATAAATATAATCGTATGCCACGTAAAAGACATTCTCAATAAATTAATTGTTAAAAAATGTAATATAAACTAACATTCAAAAACACAGAAATATAACTAATAAACTATTTCCTGTCTAAACGTACAAACGCCAACTCCAGTTAATAACTACCTAAAATGTTAACAATACTCTAACACAACATAGTACACACACGAATTTCCCGCATTGTTTAAATGAGCAACCAGCCACCACAGACGCCAATGAGTGCTGACCTAGTTTTCCGTTTCAGTTATGCATCTGGAAACAAACCCTGTAAAATAGAGGGCATCAATATTAAACCTTCTACTCAAAACCTAGCCTTACACAGACACCATAATTTTGACACCCTGTTAGTATAACTAGTTGACATCAACATAACTTTGACACCCTGTTAGTATAACTAGTTGACATCAACATAACTTTGACACCCTGTTAGTATAACTAGTTGACATCAACATAACTTTGACAACCTGTTAGTATAACTAGTTGACATCAACATAATTTTGACACCCTATTAGTATAACCATTAACATCGGGATAACTTTGATACCCTAGTAGCATAACCAGTTGACGTCAGCATAATTTTGACACCTGTTAGTATAATTTTGACACCCTCTTAGTATAAGCAATTGACATCAGTATACCTTTGACACCCAATTAGTATAACCAGTTAAAGCCAGCATAATTTTGACACTCTATTAGTATAACTAGTTGACCTCAGCATACCTTTGATTCCCTATTAGTGTAACAAGTTAATATCGGCATAATATTAACATACTATAATTGAGCCAGCAAAACTATTAATATAACCAGCTGATGTCAGCATAATTTTGACCTATTAGAATAATCAGTTGACGTCAGCACAACTTTGACATATTTGGTAACTAGTTCGGTCCTTGCAGCTCTTTTGGGGCCTTCACCATTGACGTCATAACTGGCACGGCGTTCGGCCTTGAGACCAACTCGCAGACGGAACAAGAAGAGCCTTTTGTGCAGAACAGCCGGAAGTTCTTTTCCTCCATTTCCAGTTCTAAAACAAAAGTGATTTTTGCTGGTTGGTACCTTATTTGAAAGTGTCCTTTCTAGTGAGTACCTTGTGTGAAAGTATCCATTTTGCTTGCAAGTATTTTTTGTGAAATTGTCCTTCATTGTTTGTAATTTCCTTGCGTGAAAGTGTCTTTCTAATTTGTGTGTACTTTGTATGAAAGTGTATTTCTTATTTGTAAGTAACTTGTGTGAAAGTGTCCTTATTAGTGAGTACTTTGTATGAAAGTGTCCTATTGCTTGTGAGTATCTTGTGTGAAAGTGTCTTTTGCTCCTTAGTACCTTATGTGAAAGTGTACTTTTTAGTGAGCGTCCTACGTAAAAGTGATGCTCTCGCTACTTTCTTGATAATGTGACCTTGTGATAGTGAGTGTCTTGTGCCCCTGAGTAACGTATGTGAAAAAATGAGCGTCCTACGTAAAAGTGATGCTCTCGCTACTTTCTTGATAATGTGACCTTGTGATAGTGAGTGTCTTGTGGTTAAACAGTACCCATTGAAATGGGTCAATAAATATACTTAGAAAATATACTTATTTATAGTATATATGTGCATTTGGTTTACATTTTATGACTTCTCCACGTAAATAGCAGTCATTAAAAAAAAAATCAACAAATTTCTATCATATATTTATATATTGAATTTATAGGATTATGAGAATTTGCCTTCTAAAAAATTCCTGTCCTATATTTATATATTGAATTTATAGGATTATGAGAATTTGCTTTCTAAAAAATGTCCTTCGCTAATAAATACCCGTTTTCAAAGTAAAATTATATTATTTAAAAAAAACAAGAAAGACAACAGCGGTATATCCTTGCTAATGAATAATCCTCTCTCAATGAGTAAATTTTTTTCTGAATGAGTAAATGAGTCACTAACCTACAAAGGTACAGCTCGAATGAGTAAATGAGTCACTAACCTACAAAGGTACAGCTCGATCACAAATCAGATTGAAATACAATGTGAACTAAATATATTGTGAAAATGTGTTGCTACTCATACACAAAATACTGTGAAGTGTGAAATCTATGCATATGCAAGGTATTTTTAAATGTGTATTTTTTCACTCAAAAATCTTGTAAGATGACAATTCTTTGCATACAAAATATATTTTAAGTTGACAATTCTTTGCATACAAAATATATTTTAAGATGACAATTCTTTGCATACAAAATATATTTTAAGTTGACAATTCTTTGCATACAAAATATATTTTAAAATGACAATTCTTTGCATACAAAATATATTTTTTAATTGGAATTCTACATCACGTACAATTATATTAGCTGCGAATGCTATGTGTAGCGGAAAATATTTGCCTGTTCTATTTCTAAACTTAAATGTGACATAAATTGTTAGAAGTCAAAGTGACATGACCTTGGGGTACTGTACATTAGGATATTTTTGTAAGTACCAGTGTTAAAATAAATCGCTCAGGTAAAGAATATGCTAGAACGTGCTGATGCAATCCAAACCAGTTCCAAGCGGATAAGAAGATTTTCTGACTAATAGTCTCGCATTTGCTCACAACAACTTCATCCAATGGAGATGGACCAAAAGTTACTTTGTTCAAGAAAGTTCTATATTCTAATTACTTTGATTTTGACATAACTCGAGTTTGGTCATAAAGATGATCATTAGCTTATGGTAAGTTAAGTGACTGATAAAGAAAGAATGGACTTAGAAATATTTCGTACATGATTGCTATTGATCTATGATTTGAATTGGAGAATGCTTATATAATTGAACCATTATTTCTATGTTTACTAATTGTCACCGATGTACTCTGGGGTGGCTTTGTAATAATGAATTATATCAAATATTAGTAATTGATTATGATACATCTACAAGTGTGATGCAGAGTATGGGTCACTGGTTAGATACGTATATCTGCAACTGTTACGCCGATATACTAGTACGCCGCCAAGTTGGCTCCGCCCCCACTCAGTTATAGCCGAGAATCGATGTTAATGAATAGATGTATGACGATTATGAATAGACTAACAGAGAACAAGACGTAATCATTAGATTATCACTTTGGATTATGATAACAAACGATAGAAATTACTTTCACTAACAAATACTCGAGATTAAAGAATAATAACAAGTATTATAATTTTTTTTAAGTTAACAATATTTAGAAAAATAAGTAATATGAATTATTATGTCCTAGTTTCATTCTAATGCTGCATAGAGCAAGTTCAAGGCCACAATGTAGTCACGTTCGTGGTCCACAACTTATCTCAGTGCGCTAGCGTGACGTACAATATGCTGGTAGACACACAATAGGACATAATATCACATCAGGAACAGATTCCAAATCCCACATTGAAATCAAAGATAAAAAAGATCAAGATCAAGATGAAATCAAATGGAAAACCAAAACCAGAAATCCAAAATCCTAAAATTCAAAACCAGAAATCCTAAAACGCATGCAATTGCAGAGTCTAAGTGTCCAGTTAATTGTTCTATTAATAATTCTAAGTTTAGCATAGGCTTCTTAGAAATACAGGTTAACATGTTCAAAATAAAACATAGCATATAACATCATAATAAAACCTAACCATTCACACAATACAAAGAGCTTTTACCTTATCTAGCCAGGGTTTACTGCTCCATGTACGTCCAAAATGAAATAATAACCTTGTCATATCAAAGATGTGACCTTGGTGTGCAGAACTTGAAGCAATGCGATGGTCTGGACGTTATTCCATCTATGTCCGTCAGAATGTTTATTCTCCAGACTCTTATTTGATAGTTCTTAATAAGCTTTTCACTTTGTTGTGAATAATAATTGATTTTTCACTGATCGCAGTTGTTATTTTTTCTTTTCCAGCCCTCTTCCCTTTCTTGCCTTACCTTATGACCTTATCGATTATCTCAAATGAAGCGATGACGTTCCTTGCCCGGTCTGTCATTGCTATGGTGGAGGACAGGAAAACACACAGTGGAGCAGAGAATAATGTATGTGAATATTAAAGAGTCAATCATTCACGTTTGTACATGTGTGAGTGTAGTGTGTGTGGACTTGTGTTTGGGGATTGGGGTGGGTTTTGTGTGTGTGTGTGTGTGTGTGTGTGTTGTGCGTGTGTGTGCCTTTGCCTGTGTATTGTGCGTTTATAGATGTTAGTGTATCGGTGCGCATGAATTAGTGGCATGTGTGTGTGTGTGCGTGCGTATGGATGTTTTTATTTTTGTATTTTGTTAAAATCAAGTTTTAATAGTTCGTTAACTGCATTTCGGTGACTATTTTCCTCAATCAAATGGTTCTCTAACTAAATCTGATGTTTGTAATTATTATTATTTTACAGCATTATAGTAATTAATTACTCGTATGATATTTATGTGTTGCCATATCAGACTGTTTATTAGTACGTGGAAGACTATAATCTGATTGCCTGCAACATGAACAGTTCTCTCAAATCACCACATAAACATGTCTGTTGTAATATGCCTGCAACATGAACAGTTCTCTCAAGTCACCACATAAACATGTCTGTTGTAATATGCCTGCAACATGAACAGTTCTCTCAAGTCACCACATAAACATGTCTGTTGTAATATGCCTTTAGTTCAAAATAACTCTTCCGTGTGCGTGCGTGCGTGCGTGCGTGCGTGTGTGTGTGTGTGTGTGTGTGTGCAGAAGCGTACAGATCTACTTCAGCTCATGGTCGATGCGGAAGTAGAAGTCGATGACGACACTAATAACAGTCAAGAAGGGAGTGAAGTCAAAACTAAAAACAGTGAATAAGCTTTCGTTTCCTATTTTCTTTTCTTTTTTTAACGCATCCATATATATTGATAGTACATTATGTTCAAACATTCATGGTTTTGTTAAAATCATTACATGAGATTTGATAATTATGCATACGTTTAGTATTAAGAGTTATTTAGGACACCCATCCACGCAATGTTATTAATATTAATTATGTAATTAATTAATAATAGAGCTAAAAATATGTTATCTTTACGCTCATAGGGAGACAGGAAAGAGAAGTTGTGTAGTGAGGCGTGGTTAACCACCGGGACGGAGAGAGAGGAGAGAGCTAGTAGCTGCCTCCGATCTCCGGGGCACCCCCTCCACCCACTTAACTATTATATTTATGAGATGGGTTCTAAGTATTAGCCACAGGAAGAAAACTAGGATGCTGAAATTTTGCTTGGGGGCGTCATTTTATTCGGGAAATGACGACGTGGAGGTCAATATCTATCCCCACCCTCCGGGACATATTAAATAAAATTACTTGTATTAATCAATTAATTTCAGTTGCTTTCAAGCCCGTTTTTTCCCTGCTAGGATAAGAGTAAATATCAAATACTCAATCAATCGTCAAGAGAAGAAAACACATATAAAATCAATATTTGTTGTTATCAAGTATACTTCAATAAGGGAGACAACATTTCTCAATCCACACCACAGTGCAGTTCGATCAGAGAGTTGTCTTCTTAGTGCACTCTTAACGTAAAAGGAACCTTGTGAATGATTCAATACGTATTCAAACGATTGAAGACAATAGAGAAATTTCAAATGAAATATATAATTAACATTGAGAGTTTTTTAATAAAAAACATTTTGAAATGTCTTGTAATATTTTTTTTTACTGTGTAGCAAACGTACAGCAATAAACAGAGTTTGTTTAGTTAAGGTATAATTCGAACCTGGTTTATTGATTTCGAGATGTTTTATACAATTTATGGGATCCTTCTGTCCTACATTACTGATCAGGTCAGATTTCGATAGCTGTCCTATATTACTTATTACCATTTCAGTGTCTGTCCCTCTACATTATTGATCAGGTTACCATTTCGGTGTCTGTCCCACTACATTATATTATTGATCAGGTTACCATTTCGGCGTCTGTCCCACTATTTTATTGATCAGTTACCATTTCGGTGTCTGTCCCACTACATTATTGATCATAATGCATTTGCTGTAGCTCTCCTGAATTACTTATCAGCATTTCGGTAGTCATCTTGTTTTACTTCTCTCGCCTCCATTTTGGAAGTTGTGTTACATTATTGATTATGTTACCATTTCGGTACCTGTCTTGTATTACTAATATCATCATTTCTGTAGGAGTCGTATTTCACTCATCTCATCACAATTTCAGTAGCTTTGTAATATTACTATTCTCATCACCTTTTCGGCAGATATCCTACTTTACTCATCTCGTCACCATTTTGGTAGCGGTCCTAAATTATTGATCATGTTACCATTACGGCATTTGTCTAACATTACTCATTACCATTTCGGTAGCTGTCCTAATTTACTTATCTCATCACTATTTCGGTAGCTGTCTAATTTACTGATCACGTCACTATTTCGGTAGCTGTCCTAATTTACTGATCACGTCACTATTTCGGTAGCTGTCCTAATTTATGGATCACGTCACTATTTCGGTAGCTGCCCTCCATTACTACCACGTCATTATTTTGGTTACTGCAGAAAAAATACTGGTTAACATATCCCATTAATATTTTGTTGAAAATTTAAATTAGCGAGAATAATTCAAACAAGCAAAAGGTTAAGAAACAATAAGCAATATGTCTTCTTTACAAAGTTCATCAATGAAAAGACACAGAATATAAGCAATATGTCTTCTTTACAAAGTTCATCAATGAAAAGACACAGAATATAAGCAATATGTCTTCTTTACAAAGTTCATCAATGAAAAGACACAGAATATAAGCAATATGTCTTCTTTACAAAGTTCATCAAAAGACACAGAATATAAGCAATACAAACCGCACAATCAACTTTTATATATGCTTCAATCGTTTAACAATTTGCGTTTTTTAAAATTTGATGAAATGCAGCCATGTGTGTCATCTTATTGGTGCAAGTCACAAAAATGTCTCTTATTTTAAACTGCTCAGTTTCGTAAAATAGCTCCTTCCTTCAAGCTTTCCAGCCTTCAGTCCTTCATTTCTTTCTTTTTTTAAGCCTTCCTTCCCTTCCTTCTTCTCCCCCTCTATCTTTGCTGAAGTGTGTGTTCTTTGTCGTATGTTTTGTGTATTTGCTTTTAACAACACATCATGACCAAAAGAAGTACACACTGATTCAGAAAACATTGTATATTATTTGCCTCTGTACTCCATTCTCGTCATTCTCACCTCTCTATCTCCATTTCTGATACCCTTTCGCAACTCTTTGCTTATGATTCCCTTGACGTAAGCTACTGACCTCCACTTACACCATTTTCCTTTTCTAAACTGATTCTAGGAATGACGAGAGAGGAAATTGTCGCTCAGGGTATCCTCGTTTTGAGCGCCGGCTATGAAACGACAGCGACCACACTACAATACCTCTCCTACAACCTGGCCCTCCACCAGGACGTACAGCAACGAGTGTATGAAGAGATCATGAGCAATATTGGCAAGGTCAGAGCGTAATGTTGAGATGTTACCAAGGCGATGACATGACTGATGACGCTGTTTGCAGGGCACATTTGATTATGAAGAACTTAATAGAAATAGCCCAGTGTTTGATAAGAGAGATAGTGTCGGACAGATTTAATGACATCGATACGAAAGAAAACTTGATATCATGATAAGACACCATTGATCGAGGTCTCAGATCTAGGACCTAGCGTGATGAAGACATGTAAGTGAGATAAGTTACTTGATAGAGATAAACTTTTAAAACATGTCTGTTTAAGACTTACTTAATAAGGAAGCAGTTCTGAGATGTTGCTTAAGGATTAGTCCTGACTAAAATTTTTGCCTTTTGAGAACACAACAAATTTCTCATTAATTAGTCACTTAGGACTTTTTGAACGCTTTTTTTTGTAATAAAGTAAATCATGCTTACAATAAATAATTCATTTTCAATTATTTTTTTTTCTAGGAGGATCCAACTTACAACAACGTCGGAACGCTGACGTATTTGGACTGTGTTGTTCAAGAAACACTCCGGATGTTTCCACCGGTTCCAATGTAAGCATTACCCACATACTTCAGTTTCTCTTTCAAAAAACCTTATTCACCCGTCCGTATGTAAGTCTTACCTGGTTTTATTTTTGTTGTTATTGTCTTTTTTGAGAATCCCATGGGAATATTCATGTTTGTGTGAAGCTGTTGTTTGTATTGATTGTTTATATTGCATTTTTTTATTGTCATTTTATATTAATCATTTATTTATTGTCATGACTTATAACCATTACTACTACTACCACCACATCTTCTTTTACTACGACCACTTCTAATAATAATGATAATGATAATGATGATAATAATAATAATAATAATAATAATAATAATAATAATAATAATAATAATAATAATAATAATAATAATAATAATAATAATAATAATAATAATAATAATAATAATAATAATTATAATAATAATGGAAAACAAGAAAACTACTCACAATACATAAAGCCTTACACCCAAAAGCAGACGTAGACAGACTCTATGTATCTCGAAAAATGGGAGGCCGAGGTCTCAAGAAAATTAAACATGTCATTGAAGGAGAAGTCATTGGCCTTGTGGACTACATCTGGAATAACAATAAAGATGATCCACTGATAGAATTAGTAAAAAGGAGTGGACTATTCCAACCACCAGAAACAGACAAAGAAACATGGAAGAAAACAACGAAGCAAGAACTAGCACATACCTGGAGCCAGAAACCTCTACATGGCCAATATGTACGACAAGCAGACGAAATATCAACAAAGCAATCAACGTACAAATGGTTGAAAGAGGCAGGATTGAAAGCAGAAACAGAAGCACTCATAACAGCTGCACAAGATCAAGCACTCAACACCAAAGCACACAAAACGAAAATCATGAAAATTTCAAATGATTCCAAATGTAGACTTTGCAAATCCATGGATGAGACAACAGAACACATACTATCTGGATGTCAGGTTCTGGCTGGAACAGAATACACCAAACGACACAATGAAGTGGCAAAACACATACATAGAAATCTGTGTGAGAACTATGGCATAAAAACCCCAGAAAGAACATGGATGCATCAACCAGAAGCAGTCATCGAAACAGAAGAAGTCAAAATACTGTGGGACTTCGAGATAAGAACAGACCGGGTGATTCCTGCAAGACGACCAGACATTGTAGTTCTCAATAAGACCAACAGAACAGTAACAATTATTGATGTCGCTGTTTCAAGTGATAGAAACATAAAAACAAAAGAAAGAGAAAAAATAGAAAAATACCAAGACCTCAGATTAGAAATCCAGAGACTGTGGAATGTAAAAGCAGAAGTGATACCAATAGTGATAGGAGCCTTGGGGAACATAACATCAGAATTGGAAGGCTACCTGAATAAACTCCCTGGAAACCACAGAATCGCTCCACTACTCAAAGCAGCGCTCCTCGGAAGTGCCCACATCCTCCGTAAAACTTTGGATCTCCCAGAATCTTGGTAAGATTCCGAGACCTAGGATCTCAGCCGACAGTCAAACAGAAGTCGTGGAAAGAGACTGAATAATAATAATAATATATGCATACATAATTTCAGCGTTGCGTTACTTTTTTTAATAACCTGTATGTAAAAATGTCCTCTTCTGAAAATAGATTAAAGATTTCCAATAGTATACGACAATAACAACGTAGTCTACAATAATCTACACTTAATATAACTTAATGAAATTAATAAATTCATTATTAAAAAACACACTCATTTATAACTCAACTTTTATTTTATACACAAACAGCTAAAATTCAGAGCCAGTGTCAAATCAACATATAAAAAATTCTCATTGAATTTACACCGATCTCATTTGTCATCAATTATTTGCCAAGTCCCAGCTCTCTTAATACTGTCACATTTCTTCCTGTTCTGGTCAAACACACAATCTACACCAAATACACGTTTTATCCACTGATACCTAAACTAAAATGTTCACACTTTAGACTTGAATCTACACTAAGTACCATTTTTGTATCCACTTGTACTGATGTCAAAATGTCCACACTTTAGACTTGTATCTACAATACTGTCTACAAACATGTTCCTATTAACCATTCATCCTGCAATTTCACTCAATCATTAACTTTTAAAAAATAATAACAATAAAATAACAATCACAAATTGTATAGACAGTAGAGTTATATTTCCTAGCAGAATAAATGAAGTTGTCTATTCGCAAATTTTACTTTCATTGCAAGAGAAACAGAGCTATGTTATCCGTAGGATAAACAGAGTTCTGTTTCTTTGTATGATAAACGGAGTTCTGTTTCTTTGTATGATAAACGGAGTTCTGTTTCTTTGTGATATAATCAGTTATATTTCTTCGTAGGATAAAGTGAGTTGTGTATCTTTGTAGGATAAACAGGTTGGCGGAAAAAGAAACAACCATTAAAGGTGTGACCATCCCTGCTGACTGTGGAATTGGCATTCCAATCTATGACATCATGCATGATCCGGAGTATTTTGAAGACCCAGAGACGTTCCAGCCAGAAAGGTAAATGGAGTTCATGCAAATTTTACGCGTGCACCTAAGCTCATTCAGCTTCGACAACTATTTTGTTTTCTATAAGTTTCTTAATCGCTTCCAACTTTCGCTGACTTGGCAGATATTTTTGGCTGTGAAAAGGCAGGATATGGTATGTAGTGTGAGGAAACTGGAAGCTTACAGCAAATTGGATTTTTTTTTTGTGTGGGTGGGTGAGTTTTCTACGTATGATGTAGCAAGAGTAGCGACCATCAGTTTATTTTGTTAAGGTTTTAACAGTCAAGGGATCTTAAGCATCCGTTACATGTATCACAAGATCTTAAAGACCAAGTGAAATGGAATCTAAATCAATCACGGATGCAAATAAATCCGTATGAAATGGGTAATTCTCATTCTTAGAATGAAGACTGCAAAATTTAAACTTTCGGTGATTTGTAGAAATGAATTTATTTCTGTATTTGAAGTCAATATTTCTGAAAGAAGTCAGAGCTCTCGTTCATTTGCAAGACTGACTTCTCACCTATAGCAACATGTGACGTCACAATGTGGCTCCACAATCCGCATGCGCTGTCCGACATATTGTTTTACGGTGAACGCGTTGTTTGAAAAATAAAACATGGTTAAACATTGTAGTACATATGGTAGCACAGCAATGGACGAACTGAAAATATTCATATATTTTACATTTTCCAAGATCACAAATTAGAAAAAAGTCGATTACAAATCTGAAAAGAGAAAACGTTCATCTGAAAGCACATACCGTACCGTGTAGTGAGCATTTCCAAGAAGACTATGAAATGCAAAGCTGACAGTCTTTTCGGGACAGCTAGTTAGACCTCGAATACAGTACCAAGCATTTTTGTTTTCACCAAATATTCAAGAACTTCAGCAGCAAAAATGGGCGGAGCTCCATCATAGCGAACGAGGTTAAGACCTAGATCGGTGTTGTTGTGGAGTGGTTTGTGCTGTTTTTAAAGATCTAGCTATTACTCTGTTTGCGTGTGCATGTGAGAGAGTAATGAATATTCCAAAACCCAAATCAGTGCTGAGCTACACTAAAACAGTAGCTTGCGTGAGAACCATAACAATTCTACCCATACTGGTTTATTCTTGTATTTGCACACAAAGCGTAACTGCATATGTCTTTTGTAGATTTAACCAGTTTAAAAACAGTCATACACTTACATAGTTATAGTTCTGTCGTTTAATCATTTACATTGATTTGTAATTTTACATGCAATCAGTTAATTACAGTCACAGTACGTAAATGTGCGGTATGATTGATATTAATAGAATAAGTTTTAACCCCTTACATTTAGTGAATCTTCTTGTACTCTATTTTAATATTCTATACTAGAAATTGATACATCTTGTTGTCAAATTTAATTTACTTTTTTAGAAAATTTTTAAATGCAAAATGAAAATTCAAAACGTTTCACAGGCATAGAATATCAAAATAATTAAATAGTTGATTTTTTGATAAATTGCTTTATCAAGACAATATTATTTTAGTTGTCAACTATTTACGCAAATTTTTCCCTCATCAGTAGGCTTAAATATTTCCTTGCTCATTTGTCAGTTGTTAAGTGCATTTTCCTGATGACAAATATTTAGCCATCAAGCCAACTCTTCTAACTGTTTTTTTTTTATATTGTATATCTATGAAAATTGTTAAGTTTTCAAGATGCATTTGTTTAGATTTTAGATTTTAACAGTAATGCAGTTTATACTCATATATGAATGTTATTTTTTTTAATTCAGAACTAAATGCAATTTAAATAAATTTAAATAAAATTACAGTACCAAACTCTATACAATGTTTATTGTAAAAATAATAAATTTAAACAACTACCAAGAAAAATACAAACCATGACAAATTATTTAAATCACAACTAAAACAAATTAAAAATTTAATCAGCATGGTAATGTTTTATATATATTGTAAGGGCAGAAAAGCAAGAAAGAAAAATTAAAAGTAGTTTGATTTTAATTTTTTTTAGTTGTCACTTTTGAATAGTTGATCTGACCAGGTTTTGTAAATCTCAGAATATATATATACAAAATTCTTAAAATTCCTTTTTGTATTTGTTTAAACAGGACACTAGGATCACAGACTGAAAACTCACGTGCACACCCCTACATATAAACACGCACAAAAACCCTCTAAACAACTTATTGAGGTGTGTCATAAAATGTAGGAAGGAAACCGTTGATTGCTACAAACGTTCTGTGACTGAAATATAGTTTACCTTAAGCAGAGGCAGACATACACATATGCACAGTTTTATCATTGGCATTTATGGAATTTCATTGCAATGCTTTGCCGAAGTAATAAGTATTTGACGTCATGCTTGAATGCATTCTGTTCTCAATCCTTAGGTTCAATGATGAAAACCGAAAAAATCTTTCACCAATCTTACTGGAACTGCCATTCGGTTACGGTCCAAGGCAGTGCATTGGTATGCGTCTCGCTTTGCTGGAGATCAAGTTCGCTGTGGTCTATCTTGTACGGACGGTCCGCCTCCTCAAGTCCGCCAACACCCCAGTACGTAGGGTGATCAGTGTTAATTGATTATGTATTTGAGTTTCAATGCAACAGATATTACTGTATTTATTTTGGTGTGTTTCTTTCTTTGCTGCTCTCTCTCTCTCTCTCTCTCTCTCTCTCTCTCTCTCTCTCTCTCTCCCCCACCCACGCATGATTTTATTCCTTTCATATCTCCAATACTACTTCTTTCTCTTTTAATCCTTTGCCAAAAGGTTTCTCCATTTTTTCTAAACTCACGTCTTATTCGTCCATTTATTCATTGCTGACTATATTTTTCAGTGACCATTCTATCTCTATTCCTATCTCTATTTTTATCTCTATTTTTATCTCTATTCCTATTTTTATCTCCAGTATAGTCTTCATTTTTACATGTGTCTCCATTCAGTCTCTGTTTTTATCTATCTTCATTCTATGTAGGTCGTTTCTCTCTCTTGCAAAATTCTCCTCTTTCATTTTTTCTTACATTCAAGTCTCAACTTCCTGCAACAGTATTTATTAGCCCAATACATGTAACTAGCATAATAAATACAACATAATAATTATAACATGTTCACTAGAAATAATGTCACGTGTTACAAACATCAGAATTCACAGTTGTAAAAGTAATATTCTACTCACATAATACATCTCTACATAAAATGCAAGTATAGTATATCAATAGAACAATGCACGAAATATTTCTAAGTTCATTCTCTTTCAATCATTCAGTTAACTCACCAATACACTAACAGTCACCTTTCATGACTGGACTTAAGCCACACCAGATTCAAAGTGATTAGTGATTACTGAATAAAATTATTTCAGCTGGTAAACTTCGATCTCAGCCCAATGGCTGGTCTTGTTCTTTGTAGATCTTAACCATTGGATAATAAAAACTACTCATCCTCATAAGTAAGTTCTAATACACTCTCTTCATGAGCTGTTATTTTAACTCTGGTACTTATAAAACACAGTACCCAAAGGTCTTGTCACGCTGACGATAAACAAGTAATATAATATTTATTTGAAAAATAGGGACAGACAACCTTGCTCTGACAACACCTCATACCTTTGTTTTGATGGTATTAGAACAGAGAGACTAAGAATCGCGGGATTGAATATGTACATTCACCTCTTTCTTATCTTTGTTTTCTTGGCGATGGTCGCATGACTGGGGTCAAGGTCATGTGGGATAAAGGAAGGAATTATGTGTAAATGGTTGTCTACTATTGAACAATGTCGACCACACGTACACACACATACAAACTAATAGTTTCTTGATACACAAATTACTTGTCACAAAACATACTTTGAATATTTCCAGTTCTTTCTACAGTGTTTCTAGCTCTTTATTTGCTGAAACATGACATTACTACCAGAAATTGTCAGACGAAAATACCCCCTTTCAGACTTTCACTCCCAGGAAAAATGCAGGATGATGTCAATCAGACCGTCTTCTTTAAGACTGAGTTGTCTTTTGTATCTCGTCCCAATAGAAATGCTATCTACCGCGTCCAGATCCAAGAAGAAAAGCCCAGTGAAGTCACGTGTCCTCGCAAATTACGGGTGTCAAAAGCAAGCGTGAAACTCACCATCCCTAACCCATTTTCTAAGGGTGTGTAAAGGGAATCGAAATTCCGTAATCTGGATTGGACCAAGACTTGAGATCTAGCGGTTTTAATAATAAGAGTCACTTATTCTTATCTCCCTTCTTGTCAACATTTCTGTCTTCAGTGTTATCTCATATCTTTTCTCTATTTTTATTGCTCTTATGTCTCCATGTGTATTATTCGTTGTCTTATTATTATTGCCCCTGTCCTGTCAAATATTTCTTGTCTCCCTTTATACCACACTTTCTCTTACCATTATTGCATCCAGTCCTGTCTAACTTCTATGGCCATCTTTAATGTCATTCTCGCTTCCATCGTTATCTCCTATGTTCATTCCATTACTGTCTCCATTTAATCTTTTTTATGTTTCAATTGCTTGTTTCATTTTTACCCCATACGTTCTTCATCTATTCTATAAGGTACATTCTCTCATTCTGTTCATTTGGGTACAAGCTATCATTCTTTTCCATTTAGATATTTTTATTTCGGACGAGATTGCACTGTCATAAGTTTCTAATTATTTTCAAGTTATTAAAGGTTTTCAAAAACCTTTCATTAATATCAGTAATTTATCTTATAGAATTTTAAGGCAATTAGTTACATAATAACTTATACAATTTTTATTAATACAGCTGATTTTTGAAGGATAGATGCATGGATGGGTATGTGGGTGGGTATTTAGATAGATAGATAGATAGATAGACAGATAGATAGATAGATAGATAGACAGACAGACAGACAGACAGATAGATAGATAGATAGATAGATAGATAGATAGATAGATAGATAGATAGATAGATAGATAGATAGATAGATAGATAGATAGATAGATAGATAGATAGATAGATAGATAGATAGATAGATAGATAGATAGATAGATAGATAGATAGATAGATAGATTCGTTCATTTATGACTCTATTTTCTAGTATGCTTTACTTTTTAGGAAAAAATTGTTTTCAAATCGACTACCTTAACTGTTCCTGCTGAGAAAATCCAGCTGATGGTTGCACCACGTGACGTTTGAAAACTATTTTGAAGGATTGTCACTATTAATAATGTGTCATCGCCGAAGTTATCGATAATAGGAGAACAAAATATCTTCCTGTCGTTGCAGGCATTTACAATCAACAATTTACGTTCGAAATAATATTGTACCTGTGATTTTTTTATCTGTATTAGTATCACTTTCTTTCTTCTCTTTATCTTTTTCTCTCTTAATCTCTCTTAATCTCTCTGACCCTCCCTCCCTCCCTCTCTCTCTCTCTCTCGTTATATTTATCTCTTCTCTCGGTAAATATATGTACCTGTGTGATTGTTTATGAATACACGTGATTTGTTTTATTTTACTCTGGAGATATGTGATGATCTTTTAGACTTTTAGAGTGTGATTGTTTATGCGTGATTTGTTTTATTTTACTCTGGAGATATGTGATGATCTTTTAGACTTTTAGAGTGTGATTGTTTATGCGTGATTTGTTTTATTTTACTCTGGAGATATGTGATGATCTTTTAGACTTTTAGAGTGTGATTGTTTATGTGATTTGTTTTATTTTACTCTGGAGATTTGTGATGATCTTTTAGACTTTTAGAGTGTGATTGGTTATGTGTGATTTGTTTTATTTTACTCTGGAGATATGTGATGATCTTTTAGACTTTTAGAGTGTGATTGGTTATGTGTGATTTGTTTTATTTTACTCTGGAGATTTGTGATGATCTTTTAGACTTTTAGAGTGTGATTGGTTATGTGTGATTTGTTTTATTTTACTCTGGAGATATGTGATGATCTTTTAGACTTTTAGAGTGTGATTGTTTATGTGTGATTTGTTTTATTTTACTCTGGAGATATGTGATGATCTTTTAGACTTTTAGAGTGTGATTGTTTATGTGTGATTTGTTTTATTTTACTCTGGAGATATGTGATGATCTTTTAGACTTTTAGAGTGTGATTGGTTATGTGTGATTTGTTTTATTTTACTCTGGAGATTTGTGATGATCTTTTAGACTTTTAGAGTGTGATTGTTTATGTGATTTGTTTTATTTTACCCTGGAGATTTGTGATGATCTTTTAGACTTTTAGAGTGTGATTGTTTATGTGATTTGTTTTATTTTACCCTGGAGATTTGTGATGATCTTTTAGACTTTTAGAGTGTGATTGTTTATGTGATTTGTTTTATTTTACCCTGGAGATTTGTGATGATCTTTTAGACTTTTAGAGTGTGATTGTTTATGTGATTTGTTTTATTTTACTCTGGAGATTTGTGATGATCTTTTAGACTTTTAGAGTGTAAGATCGACTGTGTTCGCAAGTCATCTGTAGTTCTGTCCCTCGTGCCGACTCTCACTCAAAATCTTAGGGGTGTGTGCGTGGACAGCAGCTATAGTAATAATTGATTAACCAGTCAAACGTGTTCAATTCTTTTTTAAGTGACCCATAGGTATATATCAGTGAGTAAGTACTTATTAACCCATGTACATTTATTGAAAGTGATCCAGGCATATTTGATTAACCAGTTGCATACAATGCGTAAGTTTAGTGACAATTCTTCAGACAACTTACAAATTCTCTGCTCAGAGCAGATTGTGGAGTAAAGAAAGTAACTCTCTGTACGGAACAGATTTTTTAGTTTACCAAAATTACTCATTTGCTCAGCAGACAACCATTGGCTCGCAGAATTGAACGCACCTTGGGTTACTATAGCAATTGTTCACGTCCATTATGGATGCGTCAGCAATGTAATTGTCGTTGAACATGTTTCTGGATGATTCACTGGTTAACTGGCATGTTCACTGGTTAACTGGCATGTTGTCTGTCATAGACTCGATGATCAAAATGATCGTATCAAATCTTTCTTTGTCATTATTTGCTTTTTGTACAGTGGTGTTGACTTTGTATTAAACACTAGTGAGTCTTGTGTTTGTCATTGAAATCATGTTTTTGTACAGTGGTGTTGACTTTGTATTAAACACTAGTGAGTTTTGTGTTTGTCATTGAAACCATGTTTGGGTACAAAGAATATCTGGGTCTGGACTTTGTTTTGTACCTCTATTTTCGGGACAATTTTGCTTATCCATTTTTTCTGTAACAGTGTATATATTCTATAACTTTCATATTAAGTACCGCCGTTAATATTTTTTTTAAATCTTATTATGTCATAATAAAATAAATGTATAAATAATCCTTCAAATTCGACTCCTCCCATCCCCACACCCTTTCACCATATTCTACGTCGCATTACTTCCTTTGTTTTCGTATATTCTTAAAGGTTAATGACGTCAGGTATAGCCCATGCAGTCAATAGGACAAATATACGGTTTAATTAATGATTCCTGTACGAATGAATGTGACAGCGTGACGTACGTTTTTTTGCAGAGGAAATGTGTCACATACCGTTTTCAGTGAAAGTGCTACATACTTCTGGCAACAAGCTAGTGTGACATATATTTCAGTGAAAGTGTTACATACTTCTGGCAATAAGCTAGTGTGACATAGATTTCAGTGAAAGTGTTACATACTTTGGCAATAAGCTAGTGTGACATAGTTTTCAGTGAAAGTGTTACATACTTCTGGCAATTAGATAGTGTGTTATACTGTCTCAGAATGACGTAAGTCTGCAGTGAAACAAAATGACCCTAAGGCCTTTAGGATATGAATATCTAGCCAGTTGTTTACGTAGTCTTAATGTATACAAATGAAAATCTTAAAACCTTTTGGTTATGAAGACCTAGCCTTGATGTTCATATGGACCCTAGTTTAAAACTGAAAAATTAAAAGGGCCTGTTGATCGTCAAAGCCTGACCTTGTTGTATATGGGTTCCTGAGTTAAGAAATTAAAGCTGTGAGGACTCTGCCTAGGTACTTGACTGTAGTGTGTAGACAAAACATGGTTTGCATATCGGGGTTTTGAGGAATCCATCTAAGCACACGAACATACGCATGTACAATAGACCACGACTGGACTAAACAATACGTGAATATTAATATTCAGAGTGTAGAAAATATTATTCGATTATAAACATCAGAAACTTTTTGTGACAGAAATTCTAAAGAAAGAAAATTCATAGAACTATTCTTGCAATTTTCGTTTCAGGGCGGAGTTTAAGAGATATTTTTTGCCCTACAGTTTCGAGTGAAATCTGTTCTAGATAAAATATATTTTTTCAATACTAATAATTTCTATCAATTTTCTCTGAAACAATTACTGATATTTGTTTTTCCCTTTAATTCAGAATAGTTAAACTATTATGTAAAATTGCTATTAATATGTGTAATTTTACAACACTTTTACCGTATAACCATAGTGTTTTCATAAAATATTTCTGTAAATAATACCTTTTATTCAAAATAAAAATAAAAATAAATACGAGTGTTGAATTAAATTGAAAAATATTTATTGAGTGTTGACTTGTGATTTAAACATAGAAATCCGTGCGTTACGTATGTGATGTTTGTCTGTGTGCATTTTTATGAGTGTTTTGTGTGTGTGTGTCTGTGTATGTATGTGTGCGTGTGTGTGTGGTGTATGTGTGTGCGTGTGTGTGTGTGTGGTGTGTGTGTGGTGTATGTGTGTGTGCGTGTGTGTGTGTGTGTGGTGGTGGAGTATGTCTGTTATATTGCATTTTTGAGGGTATGCATTTATCTCCGGGCCTTGTTTCACAACATCCCACTATAAAATAATATTTATCAATGTTTTTCGCATTTTTAAATAACATTTATCAGTATTTTCCTCTCATTAAAATAACATTTATCAGTATTTTCCTCTCATTAAAATAATATTTATTAGTATTTCCCTCTCTTTAAAATAATATTTATAGTAAATTATAGGTGTTACCTTCGCTTTCCATTAACATTCATGTGTTTCACTAACTTTAAAGTGTTACTTTTTAAGTGATTACCTCAAATTAAAGTAATATTTATTAGTGCTTCCCTGAATTTAATATTTATCAGTGTTTCCCTCATTTTAAAGTAATATTTATTAGTGTTTCTCTCCGTTTAATATTTATCAGTGTTTCCCTCACTTAAAAATAATATTTATCAGTTTTCCTCCCTTCAAAGCAATATCTATTAGTGTTTCCCTCACCTTAAAGTAATTTCTCAAAAAAGATTCCCATTCCAAATTTACAGTTTAGAGGATTTCCTGAAAATGGAGAATACAATTATACAACTAACAATTTTAATCACCATTTGAGACATGAATGTCCAATCAAAGATTTAATGAATATTGAGACAGGCCATTTAAAATGACAAGAGGGTCTCAATTATGAAAATATTATCATCTCTACACATCTATGATAAATACACACCTCTCAATTTGCAGTCAACGGACTGAAAGAGTAACCTCTCGTACCCTTTCCAGAGCAATGACCAGTGTTGTAAATAAAAGCCACAGCATAACTCTGCCATGGCAACGTCCAACAAAGTAGTGGGCACCCTCTTCAAAGGTCTACACCCTTATTATTAATTATTCCACCCTTACCACTACTCCTGACCTTTTAACCCAGTTAAAACATGAGGTGGAGGGCGTTAATAAACAAAGAAAAAGAATTTGTTAACAATATAACTAACCACACACTACAACTATACACACTACACAACAGTTCAACATTGATCAAGTACAAATAATGACATATACATTGAAGGCATACAGAGGGACACAAACAATATATGTATCGATTGTTCAATGTAGCCTGAGGTCTAGAAAGGCCTCCTAGTAAATGTTTTAATAGTGTTCCTAAAAATTATCTCTAGATCTCCTCAGAGACTCTTAGAGTGAGTAATATTCCTTAACAGTGGTATTTAAATCAATTGTCATTCTCACAACATGAATAATTCACATCACCAAATAAGGAAAGTTCGAGGTATGTTCATGAAATGTCAAGATGACCTGAATCAAAATTTTGTCTCTGTTTTCTCCACTGCAGTGAATGACATCCTCTGCCTTCACTGGTTCACTTCTCGGGTCCAGCAAAAACACTGGCAGTCAAGTTCAGAATTAGAACAGATTTGAAAAAGAAGTCCAGTATGTGGAGGGTGTAAAAGGGAGTGGTGCCAATGACTGTAGAGGAACAACAATAATTCTTCCATAGAAATTCAGCTGGGCAGATATTAACTGTCTCCCTCCTTAATAACTCCTCAAAATATATTTTACAATTACTGAATACAATTATTTAGTTTACAACAAATGAACGATGAATTCAGGCTATGTGTCCTCTCATACGTTACATACTTTTCTAGATACAGTTATGTGTCCTCTCATAAGTTACATACTTTTCTAGATACAGTTATGCATTATTAAATGAAGTAATGTTATCATACAAAGAAATGGAAATTGGAAAATCCCTAAGTTATATGCAATATTTTACAGATCAAGTCTCTGAATCATAAACAGTATTCTACAGATATATACATTCTTTACATCAGGCCCGCTACAAGGTTCCAACAATAACTAGCATGTTAGTTACAAATAAATCAACCAACATTAATTGAATGGCATTTCTATTAAATAAAATAGCAAAATATATCTTAGAACTATAAACAGCACACAAGATTATACATAAATTTTAATATACATTATTACTCAGCTGAAAGAAAGACATAAAACTTACATTTATATATAGCTGTAAAGAAATATGAAAATTACAATTTTAGAACTTATGAAGTGTGTTTACTCATGATAAGGCTTTAATCACGTGACTCCCAAGAATTTCACACCTGGTGAGAGAACACATTTTACTGCATGCAGAATTTCTTAATCAGTGATGGGCAAAGGGATAATTTTCCATAACATGATTGCCCCCCCCCCCCCCTGTATTCCCTTAGCACCCATTGTTCAGCTACAGTAGATGGCCATTGGATGGCATTAATTGGCTAGCTTCTCAGAATGCTTGTGTCATTCAATAAGTTGCTTATCTATAACAAGATACGAGGTGGACTCACAGATTCAATGGAATTTAGACTATTGAATTCCACCAGGAATGAAGAGCAGTGTCATTTAAATATATATTAAAATTTAAAATACTGTTTTACTGAAATAGATAAAAAAAAAAAAATAAAGATTATTTTTAGATTGGATACAATGAACACAAATAAATTAAAAATATAGAAGAAAAATAATTCTAATGCATGGTACTATCAAAGCATATTTTACTATAGTGATACTTTCACAAATGGCCGTTTTTTTGTTTTCATTGTCAATTAAACGACAATCGAATAAGAATGTCTGCTGACTGACACATACATAATATTTATTGTTGTTGCTGAAGTATTTTCCATAGCAATAAAACAGGTAGGTTGCAACATTTTAAAATTTATTGTAACTAGTTATAAAATCTATATTATTTTTGCTATAATCATTACGTTTTCATTGCGAAAGTTTCTGAGGTATGGGCGACAATTCGTACTCAAATCGTCAGAAATAATAAGTGTTGCCTCCCTTGGATTAGTTGGAATAAATCTGAACGTCCCGCTCTCAAGACTGCTGGACAACTGAACGACTACAGTCAATGGGAGAAAATATTATTCAAGTGAGAAAATGTTACCGATTATTTTGAAAATGATGCTACAAAATAAATTAAAGGGGGGGAAAAAAAGAAAAATACGCTCTCTGGACTGAGTTTTCAAGGTTAAATTAGTGTTGTATGGAGCCGGCTATCATATTCGACTTTTTATTAATCATGACCTGTCTAAAGAGATGAAATTATTAATATTCTTGTTCAGATCAAAGGTTTTCCTGGTGGATTTTCCTGAATATTCTTAAATTGTATTGACTAACTGCAGTTATTCTGCATTCTGCCGTTTGAAAAGATTCCGGAATTGCGAATTAACCCTTACGTTTCCGCCGTGTAATTGAACGAAATTATTGAGAATTCTACCTTATAATTTTGTCCTTTAAATTTACGAAGCTACTAGCAAACCAATTTTTTTTCGTTTAAATGGACGAAGTTATTGTGCAATCATCCTTAAATTTCTGCCGTTTTCTGACGAATTTACTGAATAATCTTTCTTTTTTCCTGCCTTTCTATATGGGCGAATTAAGTTCCTGAAAAATCTTCCTTACATTCCTGCCTTTCTATACGGGCGAATTAAGTTCCTGAAAAATCTTCCTTACATTCCTGCCTTTCTATACGGGCGAATTAAGTTCCTGAAAAATCTTCCTTATATTCCTGCCTTTCTATACGGGCGAATTAAGTTCCTGAAAAATCTTCCTTACATTCCTGCCTTTCTATACGGGCGAATTAAGTTCCTGAAAAATCTTCCTTACATTCCTGCCTTTCTATACGGGCGAATTAAGTTCCAGAAAAATCTTCCTTACACTTCTGCCTTTTATAACGGCGAATTTACTGGGGAAAATCTTCCTTACATTTCTGCCTTTTATATGAGCGAATTTACTGGGAAAAATCTTCCTTACATTTCTGTCTTTATGTGAACGAAGTTGCTGAGAGATCTCACTTTTTATGTCGTGTTTTATATTGTGCTCTATGTCGTGAAGTCCTGTTGATGAATGTAGTTTTTGTAAGTGAATTTTTCGAAAGCTTGACGGTCGTTTTCAAGCTTGCGCGCACGTATTTCCGCAGACTCTCTAGCCGCAATCTACGGTATTGTGTGTAACATTACCTTTTTTCAGCGCCGTTTATGGCGCTGCGTGTAACGTTACATTTCCGCAGAATGACTACTGTCTTCGGCTTGGCGCGTGACGCCATATTTCTGCAGACTCTT
This sequence comes from Sinotaia quadrata, assembly GCA_028829895.1. Lineage (NCBI taxonomy): Eukaryota > Metazoa > Mollusca > Gastropoda > Architaenioglossa > Viviparidae > Sinotaia > Sinotaia quadrata. The sequence goes on from CM054184.1 coordinate 37,062,491, forward strand.
CTTGTTCGGCATTGCGTGTGACGTCACATTTTTGTAAACTAATGTGTTGGGGATTGCGTGTGACGTCACACTTCCGCTGGCTGTTTCTGTCTACGGCATTACACTTGACGTCACATTTCTGCAGACTGCTGTTTACGACATTGTTTGTGACGTCATATTTCCGCAAACTGACTGCTGTCTACAGCATTGTTTGTGACGTCACCTTTCCGCAGACTCTGTTTCTGTCTACGGCATTACACGTGACGTCACATTTCTGCAGACTGCTGTTTACGATATTGTTTGTGACGTCATATTTCCGCAAAATGACTGCTGTCTGCTTGTGATGTCACCTTTCCGAAGACTCTGTCTACGGCATTGCGTGTGACGTCAAAATTGTGCTTTGTCATATGATATGGTGACACGGGAGATTGTATACACCTTATATACAGACAAACAACAATTATATTTGGTGCTTAGGGTACGTCTTCTTTGCTGTATGGGTCGGGTAGATCTTACGGGTGTTTTCATTACACTTTTTTGTTTGTTTGTATCTATCTTTCTATCCGTCCAGCCATCGGTTCCCTCTTCTTCTCTCATTCCCTCTCTCAATCTCTGTCTCTCACTTATTCACTCAATTGAAAGAAAGTAAATTTTCAGTGTTATATATTTTGTTACAGTTTTTGTTTGATTTTATCTATCTATCTTTCATCCATCTGTCTATCTATTTATCTGCTCGCTCCCCTTCCCTCTCTCTTTCTCACTCACTCACTCAAAATTGAAATTAAATAAATAATTCAATGATCTTGATTTGAAAGTCATGACCGTTGGCTGCACGTAATCAGGGATATTTGTCCTGGTCGTCATGGGGATCAATGCCGACATCAAAACAAAAAAAAAATATAAGACAACATAAACAAGATGTTGATTACACTTTCAAGGAAAAGTGCATTAAACCAGTACAATAATGGCAGTGGAGTTTTAGCTTTATTTACTTCTTCACTTTTGTTGTGTTTATTTCTATCTTAGTGGAAGTTATGGCTCTACCTTTTTCCTAACTATAGTGTTTTTCCATTTTTTTCTCTCTCTCTCTCCATTGGATCGTTATTGACTGCTTATATTTCATGTTCTATCATTTTACGATTTGTATTAGTGTGTTCGTCCATTCTTTATCCATTACATATACTTCTTTACTCTCTCTCTCTCTCTCTCTCTCTCATTCTGTCATTATAAGTTTGTATATATTCGCATCCTGTATTGGACTTGATAAAATCCCCCTTCCTTTTGATGGTCATGGTTTTAACCAATGAGCATTGTCCCTCTTTTATTCACTCGTTCACTCTTTCTCATTTTCTCTCACTATCTTACGCCCTCTCTCATTCTCACTCTTACTGTCTCTTTTACTGTTTCCATTTTTCTTATATACTCTCTCTAACTCACTCTCTCTAACTCTCACTAAATCTCTAACACTTTTACTCTCTCCAAATCTCCCACTAACTCTCTCTCTCTCTAACGTTCTCTCTAACTTTGATCTCTGATTTTGTGTGGCACGTCACCTATGTCCGGGTGTACAAGGAAAACAGTTTTTAACGAAAATGGAAAATTTTGACGTAATCGTTCGAATATTGTAGAAGAATGATTCACAAGGGAAGCGTATGTTATTAACGAACGGGGGAATCACACACACACACACACACACACACACACACACACACACACATTCGCTAATACACATACATATACACTCACACAAACTCACAAACACACACACATACACATACATACACAGACACATATACACACTCATACACATACACATATTCACACATACATATATTGACACAGACACCATATTTACATATGTACTCATTTATATATACATTCATACATACATTCATACATATATATACATACTCAACCACCTATCAGATATTTAACCGAAATTAATTAGTCGTAGCATTATGCTATATATTCAAGAACGCATGCAATTCAAACTTGATTCATTCTTTTCCTCTTTAAGTTTTCATTTATGCATGTTCTCTATCAATCACAATTCTTTGCCTAAAGATTTCCTGAATTGTCACCTTATCTATCCTTTATTGCCGTGTTCTTCACTTTTTCTCTGTCAATTCTTCCTCCTCTCAACCATCTCTCTCTTCACATTTCTCTCTCGTCTTTTTCATTTTCTCTCTTTCTATTTTTCTCTCTCCCGTTTCTATCTCTTACTTGTTCTCTTTTTATATTTTTCTGCCGTTTTATTTCTCGCACTTCTCTCATTCCCTTTGCACTCTCTCTGTCTCTTCTCTCCCCCCCTCCCTCTTTCTTCTTCTTTCTCTTCAGCTGTCTTTCTCTTCTCTCTTTCTATTCTCCTATCCCTATTTACACTCTTTCTCTTTTTCATTACTGTCTTTTTCTTCTCCTCTTCTCTCTCTCTCTCTCTCTCTCTCTCTCTCTCTCTCTCTCTCGAATAAAAATAAAATTAACACATTAATAAATATGATTAATTATTTATAATTTATTCTAAATAATAGCAGGCTTATATTTGTATATTTGCGTCTTCATTTTATACTTTAGCACATCATATTGATGTTAATACTGTACATTAAGCATAAGTATCTTTTTGTATTTAATAAAAATTAAAAGCGGACCTGTCAAAAAAATTACATTTATCAAAAATTAGAGTTACTGTACATTCAAAACATTACAATTGCCAAAAAAAATAATGTACAGAGAAAAACATTTATTAAAATGAAAGTTATTTTAACATTCAAAAAAAATTACATTTATAAAAAATTAAAGTCAATTTTACTTTCAAAATATAAATTAATTGATTATAGTTAATTATAATTAAATATTATAGATTTATTTGTTTATTACTTTTTATATTTAACAAAAGTAAAAGTGCATATGTCGAATTGTAAAATTAATATTTTAAAAGTCGCATTTTGTGTTCCACCGCGTTAAACTAATCAAGACTGCTTTTGCGTGTACATTGAACATGTTAAAATTCACATTTTTGTCCTACGAAATTGATGTTAAAGACTACTTTTGTGTGTACATTGAACATTTAAAAGGTCACGACCAAACTAAAGGTTTAAACATGACTATTTTTGCGTGTACATTGAACATTTAAAAGGTCACGACCAAACTAAAGGTTTAAACATGACTACTTTTGCGTGTACATTGAACATTTAAAAGGTCACGACCAAACTAAAGGTTTAAACATGACTACTTTTGTGTGTACATTGAACATGTTAATTGTTCACTTTCAAGGCTGCGTGTCTTCGACTACTGTATAACTTAATAATGCGCTTCAGATGACTGGAATAAAAAAATCCAGTGTACGAGAAAAATAACTTTAATCAAATGAGTAGTAAAATCAAATGAGTAAAAAATCAAATGAGTAATAAATCAAATGAGTAAAAAATCAAACCGATTTATAGCAGTTCTGTGTTCACCTTCCTATCCAAAAATAAAAATAAATAATATTTTTTGTTAATGTCTCACTTTTCAATCGGATCCTGCCTTTGTCTCTGTCGGGCCTCTGTTGGTCTACATTTTGTTGTTGTTTTGTTTTTACTGTAATATGATGGCTTCATGCATTTGGATGTTTCTGAATACCTCTTACTAAAATTGACAACTTAATGACTTATCTGGAAAATGTCATTTCATGTGCAATTCTGATATACTTAATATTTAATTTATTACACATTTATTGTCCATCAAAAAAGACGCGCGCAGGTGTATGTGTGTGTGTGTGTGCGTGAGAGAGAGTGAGTGTCTCTGTTTGCTATGTCGAACGTATTTGTCGCGTGATTTTGTGTGTGTGTGTGTGTGTGTGTGTGTGTGTGTGTGTGTGTGTGTGTGTCTGTGTCTGTGTGTGTGCGTGTGTGTGTGAGTGAGTTCTTGTGTTTGTTATTGTGTGCATATATTTATGTGTGTTTGTATGTTCGTGCGTAATCGAATGCGTGTACGGGTCTGAGGTGGTGTTTGATGGATTATTTTGTTGATTGTTTACTGTTGCTGCTAGGTTGCGTTTCTTAAATTACTTTTAATATTTTGCTTGCTGCTCTACTTTGTTCCTTGAGGCACTCTTTCTTAAATATTCTTTTTTAAATGCCGCAGGGGGTGGGGACGTTTATAGGGTGCATCAACAATGGCCGAGCTCACGCTGACAACTTTAAATGGTTGCATATCAGAATGTGTGTGCGTGCTTGTGTGTGCGTGCCTGTGTGTGCCTGTGTATTTGCCTATGGTGGGTGTGGGTGTGAATCTTAACTTAGTCATCAACGTCAGTCATACCTTCGTCATCAACAGCGTTCACACGAAGTCACTGAAATGGTTTCTTGTGCGTGTCTGAATTCAAAACCAGAAGAAAATAAATTTCTTTATTAAACTATTTATCTTCGTTCTTGTCAGTTACCGTAAGTTCACAGAAATAGGTTTCGGGGACAATAAAGCAGTGCTTCAGAAAATAACGTTACTATATCGCAGTGATATTTATGTAGGCGTTTTGAAACAAAAGTGTGAAATACACAAAACTTGTGGTTTTCTCTCCCTAGTTTTCTTCTAAATGTTGATGAGGGAGTTGTAGGACTTTTAAAATTTAAAAAGAAAACACCAGTTAGATATACAAACAAACATAAAACAAAAGAATTAAATATGAAATAAAGAGAATAGTTACATATACAAACACAAAACAAAACAATTAAATATTAAATAAAGAGAACAGTTACATATATAACAAACATAAAACAAAACAATTAAATATTTAATAAATTGAATATTACGATTGCACTGAAAAGTTGACCCCTAAAATCTATTTTTAAAACAGTTATGGCAGCGTGCATTTTATTTGACCTATATGTTCATGAAAGTCGTTGATGAAGAAATGTCTGCAGTGGGATCCCAGAGTTCCCTCGTTTGATGTCAAAATTACTATCGTGGTGGACAGTAGTTAGGTATGGAGGACAAAGGTGAACAGTGGCTATATAGGAAGGACAACAGTGGCTAGTGGCTATGTATGGAGGACAAAGGTGAACAGTGGCTATATAGGAAGGACAACAGTGGCTAGTGGCTATGTATGGAGGATATTAAATGGGCAGTAGTTATGTATGGAGGATATTAAGTGGGCAGTAGCTATGTATTGAGGATATTGGTGGGTAGTGCTATGTATGAATGATATTAAGTGAGCAGTATTTGTGTATGGAGGACATTAACTGGGCAGTAGATGCGTATGGAGGACATTAAGTGGGAAGTAGCTATGAATGGAGGACATTAAGTGGACAGTGTCTATGTATGGAGGACATTAAGTGGACAGTGGCTATGTATGGAGGACATTAAGCGGACAGTGGCTATGTATGGAGGACATTAAGTGGGCAGTGGCTATGTATGGAGGACATTAAGTGGGCAGTGGCTATGTATGGAGGACATTAAGTGGGCAGTGGCTATGTATGGAGGACATTAAGTGGGCAGTGGCTATGTATGGAGGACATTAAGTGGGCAGTGGCTATCAGTGGGTACAGCATTGTTAAAATGCACACTTTGGAGCTGGCTGTTTGGTTCCATCCATGCTTGCACTTGTGAATCGTCAGTATTTCATGCTGGTGGCCGGATTCTCTTTGAAGCACAGTGGGCGCTAAGTGTAAGGCCTACAAAAATTAAATGGCCTAAGATTAACAGAGTGCCTAAGATTAATTAATAAAAAGCATAAGGTTAATAAAGGGCCTAAGATTATTTAATAACTCTCTAATAGTTATACTGGGCCTACAAGTAATAAATGGCTGACGATAATTAAAGGGCCTAAGATTATTTAATAAAGAGCTTAAGCTTAATTAATAAACACTAAAATTAATAAGAGCCTAAAATTAATAAAGGGCTTAAGATCAATAAATGGTTTATTATTACTTAATAAAGGGTCTATGATTAATAAAAGGCCTAAGTTTAATAAAGGACATAAGATTGATAAAGGGACCATGATAAAGGACTTTGTGATGGAGCAGAGTTGCTTGCACTTGTTTATGAAATAATTACTATATTTACGCTGCCAACATTCATGCAGTGAGAGGTTGAAGGTAGACATCGTGCACTGCACGTTAAGAATAATTTTCAATGAAAATTGTAGTAGTTTTCCCCAAAACCATGGCTAAACAAAAGCCCAGAATAACATTTTAATTAAATAGTTCAAGAGTCGTTCATTGCGAATTCAACAGTCAAAGTTTCACTGAAGTAAGCGAGTCATCTGCTAAGCCTCTCAGTAATAACAAAGCATATCAAGTGATGCTAAGTGTGAACGTGATAATTTCCTTTACCACTGGGTGGATTAACAATAGATCTTATTTTATGATCTACTTAATCCACTTGTCGTCGGGGTATTCGTCCTTTGAAGTCAGAGAGACTAAATTAAACCCTAGAAACCAATAATTCACTAATATTTCTCTGTATCTAGGTGTTACTCGTCCTGAGCGAATTATCCTCCTGCAATTAGTAAAAATGCTAGATTCTTGGAATTCACTCTCGCCCTTCGGCATCAGGCGTGGAGGCAAGTTATTTTGGGGCACTGGTAGTGGTAGCAATTCTTTTTGTTCGTCAAAATTCCTCGTCTTTAGTTTCTATCATGCCTTCCACATCCCTAACTCTTTAAGGTATGTTTAGACATAGTAGGATCCCTTTGATCGACTCACTGATTTTGTGAGCGAGGGTCCCCCTCCTTCCCGGTTGCATGAGTCAGAACGCGTCGGGTTAGTTCATTAGCGCCGTGATTACGTAATAATAGTCAACTGACACTACTCGCAGTGTCTTACGTAGAAGTCCAAAATAGACAGTGCGTAGTTTTGTGTATAGACAGTGCGTGTTTTGTGAATAGACAGTGCGTGTTTTTGGTATATAGACAGTGCGTGTTTTGTGTACAGACAGTGCGTGTTTTCGCGTATAGACAGTGCGTGTTTTTGTGTACAGACAGTGCTTGTTTTCGCGTATATAGACGCGGAATTATTTCTCTAAGCTGCTTAACTTCACGGTTCACTTCAGTGAATTTATTTATTTATTGAACAATAATAAATTATTTGTATTTATAGGATGAGTTTGCTTTTCTTGGCATTACACTAAGCATTTCTAGGAAGACAAGCCAATTATTACTGCCCAATGGCCTAATGCTGGCCAACCACAAGTGACCAGTAGGAGTTAGACAGCAAGTGACTTCTTGGAGAAATCCATTGTCTCTCATCACTTTGATTTGTTTTTATTGAAGTACTTATTTTTGTCTGATCGAACACATTACAAAGTGCTAGAAAAAGTACTTGTGTCTGGACTGCCTTGTTGGGTGTTATAGGAGTAAAGGATTTTTGTAAGACTGCACTTACCGTAGTCTCCTGTCATAACATTTTGAGACTGGGAGTTAACATCGAGGTCACTGAAAGAATTAGTCCAATATTACTAGACCTATTTTAAGGCTCTAATGTTAACACAATTGAAATCAGTACACTGTACTCACATATGTGCACACAACATATTCACACTCCACAATACACACGCATGCAGACTACAGATATGTTAATCGTGAGTGGTATTATGCACTGACTTAGATGAACTAATTAACAATCATGTCCCCTGCCTCCTATCAGCACTGCACAGCACAGCACATCACGCAATGAATATTGGCGTGTTCATACATAAATTTCGTATTCATTCAAATAATAATAACCCAGCATATATGTAATCCTCTCAGACAGTTGCTTTCTGACTTTGTCATCCAAGGACGATAACGTCATCTCTCCTCCTCTTGTTTTCAGCACATTTCATTTATTAGATTTTCAGGCCTTGAGTGTACACTAAGTGGCGCACAGAGTGATCTGCAAGAAGATTGAAATGCACATGAATAAAGTGTGCACACCTCACTCCTCACGAGTGCGTTCTTAACCATGCATCGAGTCAGAGAAGTAAATAGAATAACTGAAGGCATTTTGGGAATTTATCTTTAGGTCCACCAATTAACTATAGGCAGACATGATAAGTCTTATTTCCTAAAATATAATTCACTATATACTATATACCAAAATCAATACATGAACAATAATGTTAACACCAAATTATTCTAAGTTCATTCTTGCATTATTGCCCTGATAATAATAATAATAATAATAATAATAATAATACAGTCAAACAGAAGTCGTGGAAAGAGGCTGAATAATAATAATAATAGAGGTAGAATGTATTTTAACACCACAAGTATTTAAAGTCTTTTTACGTGACCTAGATTGTTGTTTCAACAGTCTTTCTCTGGCCTTTGCAACAATGTCACAGTGTCAAAATGTCTGCGTGACAGTTAATGTTTTCCGTTTTATGCATAGAAAATACTGACGAGTGTTTCTTCTCAACCAGCCTGGTGCGTTCTTCTGTCATCAGCTTTTGCGCAGAACACAATCACAGTGGTTCTGGTACTTCACTGTACTGATGTCCTTAGCATCCCTTGCTTTAAGCACATAAAGTAGGGGTGTATCATACTCCCTTATGCTTACACACACCGCAACAGACGTTCCCATGCTCCCAGTCATATACTACTTAACCAGCGAATGTGAAGAGGGTAACTGTAACCTTGAGATTTGAAGCTTCAACTCGACTTAAACTCGACTCAAAATTCCAACTCAACTCAAGTCCAAACAAGGAAGAAGGCACTTGATCACTATATAATTAAGGAACAAGCCTAAGTTTCCTACTCATCACAATATAACTCCATTCTATCTCACATCTGTTCTCAAACTTATAATCTTCTGCAACAGTATCCATTAGTCCAATGCAAACACATGGTAAAATAAAAACAGTGTATCTATCAAACAATCTCACATATTAATACACCACAAGTTACAGCTTAGTTGAAATATTTGTAAAAATATCTTACATAGTACATCTCTACATAAACACAAGTATAATATGTCATAGTAAAATGAAATGTTTCCATTTCTCTCTCAGTTAATTAAACTCACCACACAAGCTAACGACTGCCTTCAAGCCAGACTTCTCTCTTTTGTCACTCTAATTCAAAGTGAATAGACAGCAGAATTCTCCACAGTAACTGAATTCTTTAATCTCAGCCCATTGGCTGGTCTCGTTCTCATAAATCATAATCATTGGATAATAGAAAACTGACCACCCAGTTTCCATTAGGTCAGCAAATCTAGAATATTCTTGCCTTAGGCTGTTTACTTTAAACTCTGACACTTTCAAGATAACACCATAAGGAGTTCTTAAGGTCGGGTTACTTACATAACAATTAAAAATAAAAATAGGGAGGGGCAAATTTACTGTGTCACACATAGCATCATTTGATAGAATTTCGGAACATACTACACACAATTGCCATGGCGATAGTTCACTGCCAGGGGCTACAGTGAAACCAAGCTTTATGTACTCCTTATCGTAATGCCTAACAAATTTTCCTTTCTTTTATTTTAGGTTTCTGTTGCACATTCCGAAGTATCAGCACATTTCTTTTTCCTTGTTTCTTCTAAACTTGAAGCACCCGTACTTGGATTACTTTCGGTGTCATCACTACTTTCTCCTGACTATTGTTCTCGCTTTTAAAGCTTAAAAGAGTTTTTGCTGTTTGACATTTTTTGTCTCCATTTTGTGGGATTTCAAATTTTACAACACAATAACACAAGAAATAATTTGCTTTCCAAACTACCACTAAACACTATTAGCAAACAATACACATGGGCAAGGTGAAAATAAGGACGTTTGGGGACGGCAACGTGCGCGGGACGTAACAAAGAAGTGTTGTGGACAGGCAAGCTGACGAAAAACTGGCAAAACGATGTACGTATACACACCGACGTCTATACTCATCATCGCTGGCAGCGTTGTCCCTCCCCACTCCGGTACATGATTCGGGCGTACCATATGTTAAGTAGTAATAACTTTTTAACAGACCGGCAGGAAATTTCTGCGGACCGGCCGGTTGAAAACCACGGATGTAAACAGAGTAACGTTGTTTACTTGAAAACTTTAAGGGCATTTATATACTTGTTACATGTTTGATTGAAAAATATAGTAGTAGTTAATGTACTGTTACTGTTAATGTTGATGATGGTGTTGCTCTTGTTATAGTGCTGTTGTTGATGCAGGCGTTGTTCTCTAATATAAAATATTATATATGCTAAACAAAAATCTAATTATAAAAATATCTTTTTAAAAATTAAATATGTTTAGTTGAATATTTTGATTTCTTTTTCTGCTT
>CM054184.1:37077700-37265200 GCA_028829895.1 Sinotaia quadrata
CATTCACAGAGAGCAGTGTCGCCATGTAGTGTCGTCATTTCCATGCCTCCATTCACAGAGAGCCAGTGCCGCCATGTAGTGTCGTCATTTCCATGCCTCCATTCACAGAGAGCCAGTGCCGCCATGTAGTGTCGTCATTTCCATGCCTCCATTCACAGAGAGCCAGTGCCGCCATGTAGTGTCGTCATTTCCATGCCTCCATTCACAGAGAGCCAGTGCCGCCATGTAGTGTCGTCATTTCCTGTCGCTTTATCGCACTGACTTGTAAAATTGTGTATACATTCTTTTTCTTGTTAGACAACAATTAGAAATACAGAGTTTTAGTCATTTTCTATTTTTTAAATCCAAAGTGACTTTGGAAATGTAGGCCTACTATCCCAAATTAGAACACCTACCTACATTTACTGATTTCGCCTATTTTCAACGTTAACCTACATCCCCCTCTACTTCGCCTTTAATTAACCAACTTATGACCCAATGCAGGCGCTCCATGAATGTCACGACGTTTTTAGAATTAAATTACTTTTTTACTTTGCGTGTATGAACTGAAAGCTTCGTAATCGGGAATGTTCGTACATACAACGAGTTTATTGGAAAAGAAAAGAGAGAAGAAAGTGATGAAATAAATTGTTGGTATTAGTTGAGGAAATTCTTGCTGATGCAGTAAACAGATATAAATAATTAATTTAACTTCTAAATGCATTTATGAAAAATAATGATGACAAATTTCGTTCTGAAAAATAGAAATGAGAACAGATACTTGGAGAATGATTGCTTGTGTCTTGAATTACTAGCAGAACTTTTACTAAGGAAGGGTAGTCCAAAGAACTCTGTATGCTTTTTCTCGTTAATGTATTCTTTCATTCTCTTATAATTCTTTCCCTTTTCTTTTATCTATCTTTCTTTCCTTTCTCATTTTTTCAATTTTCTGTTACTTTCCTCTTTTTTCTTTCTTTTTCTATTCTTTTCCTCTTTTTCTTTCTTACTTTATCTCTAGGTTTTTCTCTTTGCGTCTTTTAATACATTTTAAATGTCTTTCTTTCTTTCTTTCTTTTTTTTAAAATGTATATTCTCTCCATCTTTCATTTTGCTTTGATTTAAAAGAATCTCAGTTCAGCACAATACCCTTAAAGATGAACTTTCAGTGACTTTAAATGACTTTAAATGACTTTCATCTTGACACAAAATTTTCAATCGCACGATAACATTTTTCAGTTAACGAAACTGAAACACATTTTCAAGGAATCTTGTAGAAATAATATATCAGTATATCTCTATATATATTCTATGGAAATTAGATTACTTTCAGAGTATTTGTGAGAAGAGGGCGGGGGGGGGGGTAGACGCTTGCTATCAATCTTAACGTTATTTCATACTAACATTCGTTAAGTTGAAAGGTGAGTTGTGAGTTCTTGGTGTGATACTTAAAAAAGTTGTTCATTCTTCTTTTTCTTTAAGAGTTCATTTAGAAATCATTTTCTTGTTCTGATTTTAATGTCTTGATTTTCCTGCACATAATCCTTCTTTACTTTGGTCGGTGTCATTTATTATTAATCTGAAATCCATATCAAACGGACTTTATCGTTACGTACAAAAGTCGAATTTACGTACACTTAATGTCAAGGTTTGTTGGGGGTGGTTGTGTTTGGTTTTCTTTTCTTTTCTTTTGTTTGTTGTTTGTTTGTTTGTTTGTTTGTTTGTTTTCTGGGGTGATGGTGTCGGTGGTGGTGTTCTCTTGAATTCTCTGCCACTTGATTTACATCAAAGCAATAGTACATTCATTTTGTTATGAAAACTTCTTATTCATTAATCATGAGGTGATCTTTTCATACAGATGACAATATACGTAGCTAAATCTAGTTTAATAGTTGTATTATTTCTTTCTTGCTTGCTTTCTTTCTATCTGTCTTTCTTTCTTTCTTTCTTTCTTTCTTTCTTTCTTTCTTTCTTTCTTTCTTCTGATTAGTAATGGTAGTAAAATTAGTAGTGGTAGTAAAATTAGTAGTATATGTAGCGAGATCTCTGAATTAGATAATAATCGACGGGAAACTCCGGCAGTAAAATGTAAATATTCTCATTAAGCATACATCCTAACGCTGTCTCACTATGGGATCTGCTGCAGTTAAATGAGAGTTAATTATGTCCCCTAATATCTACCGACACATTTGTAGTTCACAGATGAAGTAATCACCAGTAAGCATTATAAAATCCATTTAATTGCAGTTACAGCATGATAAATATACATTATCTCTTTAACAGTCACCAAATGCATTAAAAAAAACAATAAAAATTACATATATAATACAGTTACATTTACAATAAAATTACGTTTATAATACAATTACAATGAAAACGTTTACTTGACATTGATATTTCTACAAAACCACGCCCAAATAATTTTTATACTACACAAACTTATATCCAGAAAGAATACAATTCATCAATTCAATACAAATCACAGGATAGTTCTTATCAGAGAACAGAAATGGAGTTATTGGAGATAAATGATAATAGTTTCTACCTAACCTTATTGAGGCACTGTCTCCATAGTCTTAGCGCTTTTGTAACAAAGACACAAGTTTTCTGGAGAATTATTAGTAACATAAATTAAGATTCTCAGCACTTGTAATTGGTGATGGTTGTTTAATTAATTAATAATACTAATAACCATTAACTAGGTGGCGTTGGCGTCATATTGTCAAAACCTGTAACACAGTAATGTCTAAGTATAAATGCAACCCGACACATATAAATACTTAGAATGCAGGTACTTGTCAAATCATGTATTACTGTGTATTAATTCTTCTCTTCTCTTTCTCCCCTCACAAATCTTAACTTACCTAGCGTATGGAACGTTAATTCGATGAACCTAGACCAGGGATCCTTAACCTGGGTACACGGTCCACCAAGAGGTCCATGGATGGACTTTACGGATCCGTAAAAGTCAAATATTCGCTATATTTCATATTCTGCTTATGTGCATGTCTCTAGGGAGAGGGTCCATGACTCGAAATTTTTTTTTAAGAGGTCCGTGACTTAAAAAATGTTCAAAAATTATACAATCAAACCAAACATTCTAGTCCTTACTATCTTTAACCCATTATAAACTTATCATATAAACCCTCAAACCTAGTATTTATTGCCTGAAACTATTGAAGCTGTTTTAAAGAGCTCTACACTGAAGGTATATAAATTACTTTAATGTTAAAAATAGTTTTCATACCGATTAATCCATTTCTCAGCACTTCAAGCGATATGAAGCGAGAGTAAATGCTTCAAACCGATGAGCCCTACTTAAGATGAGGTGGAAGGGAAGGGAGGAGCTGGAAAATGAACATAAATATATGCAGTCATAAATATAACATAGCAAAAGTCAAAATAAGTAAGTGAATACCCCCCTACAAATAAAAATTAATTAATTAATGACAATTCTGGAAGATTTATGGGTGGTTTGTGTTTTGTTTTAATGTCAAAGGCCAAATCCTAAGGCTTCTCTAGAGTATGCGTATGTTAGCAATGACGTCATTCTGCGCTTGAATAATACGCATCACCTCCTGTAAGGTGCGTTTTTTCCCCCATCAAAAGAAAGCATAACAATAGCTTAAAGTCTAAGTTTATGCAATTAATAGGTAGCATACAAACTTATTTCTTTGTGTTTCACCACCACCACCACTTCATTTTCTCATTGCTATAATCTCATATTATTTTCTTCATGTTTTTTTTTGTATATATATTTTTTTACTTAAAAACATTAAAGCATTAAACAACAAGACTACTCCGCCGCTACAAAGGGAGGCAAGTGTACGTTCATTTCACGCTACTGTAAGGTCTTGGCGATCATATCTTCACTGCTGACACGTCTTCATTTGCGCAGTCTGATTATGTATATCACACACCGAAACGAGCGGGTTCATTGAAGAAACTTATTTATAGTGTGTGTGTGTGTGTGTGTGTGTGTGTGTGTGTGTGTGTGTGTGTGTGTGCGCGCGCGTGTGTGTGCGCGCGTGCGTGTGTGTGTGTGTGCGTGTGCGTGTGCGTGTGTGTGTGTGTGTGCGGTAAACTGATCTAAAAAAAAAAAACAACAGTTGAGCACTTGCAAGAAATAGTTCTTTACAAATTCATGCGATAATAGTCGCGGTTGAAAACAAATGTCTGACGTCATTCACGCATTTAACGTTGTACTAAATAGGCCAGCGTGACACTTTCACTTATTTCAACACTTCAAATCAGGCACTGCAGAATTTCCTAAAATAAAATTATCTTTGTCTGGGGGCATGTAAAATTGTATATTTGTTTCCATTGCTGTGTTCGGTCCTTAAGATCGAAAACCGACACGCAAGTACGCACCAGGCACTCGCGCATGAGTAGACCAGATAGAGTGGTGCATCTGCACACGTGTATAAATAGACCAATAGCTTGATGCACCTACAAATATAAATAAATAGATTACATAGAACAATGTACGTGAATCAAGAGATTACTAAATTGATCGAGTGTCGGGAATAGCGAACAAATAGACTAGATATTATTGCACTAACACAGTTGCAAAATAGGTCAGAAAGACTATTGAACTGGCACACATGTGTAAATAGACCAATAGACTGACGCAACATGGAAATGAATTAGACATATTTTTTAAAAGGTAATGTAAAAATAATATGCGGCGAACAATTATAAATAATGTAATATAAGTTATGATACTGATATAGTTTTAGCATTTTTAAATCAAATTGTAAACTGGATAAATGGAGTACCAGAAAACAATTTGCCTAAAGCTATGACACTGATATAGATTTTGCACTGTTAAATCAAATTGTAAAACTGGATAGAATGGAGTACCAGAAAACAATTTGCCTAAAGCTATGACACTGATATAGATTTTGCACTGTTAAATCAAATTGTAAAACTGGATAGAATGGAGTACCAGAAAACAATTTGCCTAAAGCTATGACACTGATATAGATTTTGCACTGTTAAATCAAATCGTAAAACTGGATAGAATGGAGTACCAGCAAAGGTGAATTAATTAATACATGAAGGAGATTCATACACCGGTTCATACGTGTAAACAGACCAAATAGATTTAGGCTCTGGTTAACGAGAATGAATGGATTAGAGAGATTACAGTGGCAAACAAATAACTGAGCCCTTAGAATGACGCACTGGAAATGAATTAATAGGACAGGCATATTATTGCACCTCGGCTCTTGTATATAAGCAGATCAATTAGAACTATGCTTTAGCAATGCAGAATAAAATAGACTAGATAGAATGCTACAGCTGTACACGCTATAAATAGACCGGAATAGTTAATGCACACACGCGTAACAACAGAAATAAATGAGTGATTCATTTTGCCTACGTATATAAATAGACCAAATCAAATTCTGCTACAGTAAATGTATATAAATAGACCACTCCAGGCTAACGTAGCGGCCAACGCATATGGATAGATCACACAGGGTGGCGTAGGGGTCAATACATACAAATAGACCACACATGGCGACAGCGCTTAAACAGATTAGGGAGTAGACGCTCCAGAATGTTTGTAAAAGTGTCCCTTAAGTGGATGTCCCACGGTCAAACATTTTCATCAAACAAGTAGAACAGCATATGCATGATACTTTGTCTCATGGATCAAGTAGCGCAGATCCAAATTTGATGACATGTAAATGTTTGGTCATGTGGTTTGGAAGTCATGTGAACACAACACATGACAGTAAAAAAAAAAAACAGCGAAATTCTTGATTGTGAGCTTTTATCGGAAGATGAACTCATTACATCAAAATTAATAGATGTTACAATAGTTGCTTGCATAATGAAAGCATCTATTGAAACCAGAAATAGATAGAAGAGATCTATTTGTTGTAGAGAGTCGTTAAAAGCAAGAAATCGGCTTGGAGCCTGCACTACGGTTGCAAGAAATCTGCAGTTCTCCGAGTCGGATGACTACAAACGTTTTTTGTGAATGGATCAGGAAACATTCTGAGATCTTTTAGGTCGTGTTTCGACTTTCGTCAAGAAGAGGAATATGAACATGAGAGAAGCAATTTCTGCAGAAGAAAGACAAGAGGAATGTGAACATGAGAAGCAATTTCTGCAGAAGAAAGACAAGAGGAATGTGAACATGAGAGAATCAATTTCTGCAGAAGAAAGACTTGTCGTAAATCTTCGGTGCATTGCATCAGGCGCACCCGATAGGTTGTACATCGATACACGAGTATAGAGAGAAAACAGATTGATATATTGTCAAAGTAAATAGTCATGTAGAATAACGTACTATCAAAAGTAAATAGATATTTAGAATAACGTACTTAGCAAAAGTAAATTGACATTTTGACTAAAGTACTATCAAAGCCAAACTACACAGCGAATACTCTGATTTACTATCAAATGTGAACTATTATGGATCAATAGAAAAAATCGAAGCATTATAGTTAAACAGATTGACGCACTATGAAAGATAAAAATATTTCAGAGAGACTGACGACCTATCAAAGGTAAAATTTTGTAGATAGACTGACGCATTGTCAAAGGTAAAATATTTCAGACAGACTGACGACCTATCAAAGGTAAAATAATTTAGAGAAACTGAATAACTATAAAAGTTGAAAATTTTAGACTGACGAATTGTCAAATGTAAAATATTTAAAACTAGCGCACTGACAAAGACACTCTGACGAACTATAACAGGTGATTTTTTTTTAGATGGACTGGCGAACTATTAAATGTAAAATATTTCAGACAGACTGACGCATTATCAAAGATAAAATATTTCAGACTGACGTACCATCAAAGATAAAGTATTTCAGATATACTGACGTAACATCAAAGGTAAAGTATTTTAGATATACTGATGACCTGTGTAAAATATTTCAGTAAAATATGTGTAAAATATTTCAGATTTATCAAAGTTAAAATATTTAGGCACACTGGCGCACAATCAAAAGTGAAATATTTAAAACAGACACACTTTCAAAGTTAAAATATTTCAGACAAACTAAATGCACAGAAGGGTGCGTGCGTGTGCTTTTGTGTGTGGTTGGGTGGGGGTGAGTAAACAAGAGAGAGTTGGAGTGGAAAGCAATTTCACTTCACACAGAACTACTTTTCTATACACAAAAAATATACTAATTCTTCTTTATTCATTTCAAAACGCTTTCATAAATAGCACTGAAGTATCTCTTTCTTAAAACGAATCTTATTGTGCTAGGAATTGTTTCAGTATATTGATTGGTCAGTTTTGGTGAGTGGGAAAGGCGGCAAGCGACCGACGTCATTCTTTTTTCCAATACTATCTAGGTTAAATTGGGAGGCAACTCAGTCTGTTTTACATTCTTTTCAACCCTTGTGACGATGTTAAAGACGTCACTAAACGTCGCAGTGACGTCAGAAGATACACCGGGATGGTGCGGTGTACTGTCATCGGCAGTAAACAAGGGCTGTTCGAGAAATGACGCCGCGAACAATTTGCCTACAACTCTTGCGCAGTTAGTACTGAATGTTTCCCTTTTGAAGACGGCTCTTATGTGGGGCAACGGAAAGTGTGTCATGAAAACAAAACCCATAAGATACTTGAAATCATATTTTAAATTTGAACTATAGCCTGCAGGTGTCCGAAAGCTGAGTACTTGTTTACTCACTTTGTTTGTCTTTAATTACAATTTTCAAATTAAACACACATCATCTGTTATATTTGTTTTCGAGAAAGATATAATAACCATAACAAATCCAAGGTTTTGTTATTGATTTTGACATGATAATGTATTACCGAGTCGTATTTAGAGAAAAATATTTTTCTAAGTTTTAAAAGACAACTTTCTCCGATAAAGAAGCATGAGAATATTTTTTTATAAGTTTCGTTTCTTTTGTTTGTCTTTTGTTTGCTTCTTGTATGCTTACCTTTTGTTTTTTCTTTTGAGTAGCACTTTTTCATGAAATTGTTGAGGAACCTGTACTTTTTAAATTGTTTTAATTTTAATTCTGACTGTGGTATCGATAACAGACTAAGAATAACTTTTCATAATTTGATCATCGCCAGTAAAGCGTTGTCATTGGACCAGAAGTGTTGACAATGCCCCCTGTTTCGATGTTCATACTGATTGGGGACTTTTTCTAACCGTGAAATGCTCTTGTTTTCTTCGTTAAACATGAAGATTCACTCTTAGTTTATACTTTATTTAAACTACCCATAAATTATACTAATTGTGCAAATAAATGCACCCCTCAGTACGATATGTGCGAGATTGTGCGAAGGGTAATATATCCGGAAAGATAATTTGATGTTGCAAACTGAAAGTACGTCAAATTGTCCGTGAAGGGAAGAGGGGTGTTAGTATTTTGTGGACTTGTGTCTGTTGTTTTGAGGTTTCTATTACTCTCGTAGAGTTCAAAGGTTGATTTTTTTCATGAACTCACATGAACGTGAATCAGATTAATTCTTTGTGATGGGGAGTGGGGTCGACATAGCATCTATTACCAACAACGTCCACTAATTTGGTGGACGATTGAACTTTAAAGATAAGTTTAGCATACTTGTAAAGGCATTTATCTCACTGAGTAATTTCGCCCTCCCTCCTGCTCCAAATATTCTGATGCAGGATCAAAAACTTGGAAAAGAGTTAGAAAAAGTTTGATTGGTCGAAATAACCTGACATTTCACACATTCCTAAATTTGGAAATTTTTGCGTAGATTCTTGTAAATTATGAACCAGTAAAAAGTGCTGTACGTGAGTCCAGCTTAAAACTAAATACAGATAATTTTCTGTTGTCGATTGAAATTTTAAAATGAAAGCGTATTTGCATTTTATTCATTCAAAATCCTATTTGTATACGGTCCACAAATATCACTGCTGCCTTTCTTTGGTCATAGAAAAGAGAGATCATTTTGTCAAGCGCCAATCAATCGACATTTTCTCTTTTTAAAACAATAAAATTGTCTCTAGTTTCATTTACATCGATAACGATGCTCTATTTCTTTTGATAACTCTGTTTACCATTTATCGTTTTGACTCTACAGTTATCGTTGTTCCTGCCATTACCATCAACTATACTTTTTGCCTTTATAGTGATAGTCTCTATTTTTCATCTTGACCATTACCTCCATATTTATGTTTGACAGCCTTAGTCATCATCGTTTGACAATCTCGATGACGTTTTTCTTTTTTTGCTGATTTGTTCTGTCTTTATTCAGTCAAATATGTGAATTCTATTTTTGATTGTGAGATTCCAAATTTAATTTATTTAAATGCTTTCTGAATGTTTTAAATAGTTCTGAATCTTCACCCATTAACCCCGTCTATATCATGTAATTATAGTTCAAGGGGAGATCAGTACATACAATGTCTACATATATTCGTAGTTCAAGGGGAGATAAGTACATAGAGTGTCTACATTTAATAGTAGCTCAAGGAGAGATAAGTACATAGAATATCTGCATATATTAGCAGTTGAAGGCGAGATCAATACATGAAATGTCTCTGCATATTATGGCCATTCAAGGGGAGATCATTATTTAGAACGTCTGCATGTTTAGCATTTAAGGGGAGATCAACACATAGCATATTTGCATGTAATAGCAGTTGAAGAGGAGACCAATACAGAAATTATCCGCGATAGATATATTTCGGAGATTCTACCAGACCAAATTTTTATGTGATTGTTCAGTGAGAGCTGGTCTGAAGAAATCTCGATTGAGAGGATGAGTACTTTTCGCTCCCTTCGTGATTTGCTAGTTACTGTTGTTATTGTTGACCCATATCGACTCGTTTGTTTTATGCATGCTTGTTGGTCAGTTGTGTATTTATTTATTTATTTATTTATTTATTCCTGACTGATTTGGTTTGTTTGTGATTTAGGGAACATTTACTATTAATGAAAATATTGATTATGTGGAAGGATGTCCGAGTTAAGCTCTACGAACTCTGCTGGTTTTCTTGTCTCATTATGCATTTATAAACCTAACTTTCAATTTATTGTTAGTTTTTCTGATTCATTATTGGTTGTATTTTATTGACTTGCTCTCGAGTTGTTTGTTGTTTGCGTGTCTGCTTGCTTTCATGCGGTTTATTGTTTGGGTTTCTGTGTTCTTGCTTTCATGCGGCTTGTTTGCGTGTCTGTGTGTTTGCTTTCTTGAGGTTTATTGTTTGCGTGTCTGTGTACTTGCTTTCGTGAGGTTTATTGTTTGCGTGTCTGTGTGTTTGCTTTCTTGAGGTTTATTGTTTGCGTGTCTGTGTACTTGCTTTCGTGAGGTTTATTGTTTGCGTATCTGTGTGCCGCTTTCGTTGAATTTGTTCTTCGTGTATTGTTTCTGTTTTACATTTCACTTTTAAAGCCATGAACAAACAACGCATTTCAGAAAGAAAAAAAGCAAATGTAATCAAGAAAAATGTACTTTAAAATATTTTTACTTCATTTTTGTTTTGTCATATGTTAAATTTATAAGTATAGTTGTTTTTACTTTTTGCGTGTGTGTTCTGTGTAATTTTCCCCAGACATATATCGTGTATTCTCCCTTCAGACAGACAGATCGATGGATGGATGGAATGATGGATGGATGGAATGATGGATGAATGGAATGATGGATGGATGGATGGATGGATGGATGGATGGATGGATGGATTGATGGATAGATGGATAGATCGATGGATGAATGGAATGATGGATGGATGGATAGATGGATAGATGGATAGATAGATAGATAGATAGATAGATAGATAGATAGATAGATAGATAGATAGATAGATAGATAGATAGATAGATAGATAGATAGATAGATAGATAGACATTTGCGTCCGTCCAATCACAACTTTCCTAATTATGCAATAATTTTCCTTTGTCAATCAAGAAATTATGAAACATCTTTAAACACTACTCTGTGACATCCAATGATGTCTATTTTAAATGCTAGTATTCTACAAACAAAACGGTATAATCCAAACATTCACTGCATATTGAGACTTCAGACGGATAGTCCTGTATTAACTATTAACACGACCTTGTTAACAACGCCAGGCATTCTGTAAATATATTTAGTTTCTTGTTTACTTTACATTTTTTTAAAGTGTCGTATCTATTATGTTGAGACTTATAGAAAGGGAAGATATATTTACTATGGAATTACGCTACACAAGTTAAATCTGCTTGCTGTGTAATCACGCTGCACAAGTTAAATCTGCTTGCTATGTAACCATGCTACACATGTTACATATGCATGCCAAAGCAGTACGTAAGTAAAGTGAGGATGCTGGGAAGGGGCGAGAAAATGACGAGTGTTGACACTGCTTCTTGTAAGAATCAGGTGATATTTGCGACCCCGGCAGTGAAGTCCTAGTATTTGACAGTAGAATTACGTGCCTTTCATGCTGTTCTGATGTTTACATATTCGTCTTCAGCTCAAATCCAGTCACTTAGGCAACAAAAGACTGTGAATTGTTTGTTACAACTAATAAAATCTGTTTCACGTCCTTTTTATGAAAATAAATATTATTGCGTCTAATATTTATGCTGCTTATAGTTGCTAATCTGTGGCTTCTTTCTGTGTCAAGCACACACACACACACACACATACATACACACACACACATACACACACACACATACACAGACACACAGGTCCCACACATACACACACACACACACACACACACACACCTCACTCCAAATGCACATGCGCAAGCACACACGTACATATATCCTCACACAAAACGCACGCATACGAAATTTAACTATTGTGAGGCAATGCTTGGGTGTATAATTGAAATGTATTGAAGGAGACTTGTTGAACAGATTATATTTTCCAGTATCTTTTTTTTTTTTTTGCTTCTGGTTTGGAATTAACATGTAAGTTAATAAATATTAGAGTAAATAATACTAACTTTTAACAATCAAATAATAATAAATTTGTAACAATCAAATAATAATAAAAATGACGCAATCAAATAATAATAAGTTTATAACAATCAAATAATACTTACTTTGTCACACAAATAATAACTTTGTTACAATCAAATAATAATAACTTTGTTACAGTCAAATAATACTAACTTTCTAACACAAAAATAATACTAACTTTGTAACAATCAAATGATAATAACTTTCAATCTTCACATCACAGAAAGAATTATTTGACGCTCTAAGCGTTCGATTATTAAGAAATAATAAATCATTTTGTAAGTTATGCCATTCAGGTGCAATTTAGTACTATATGATTTGTTCAAATCTATATTTAGAAAATCAGCTGTGTGACTTGACCAAATATCTTCGTCATTTTTGACACGGATAAAATGTTGTGATAAATATAAATCAATATTAATCAAGAGTTCTTTATATTTCATCTGCACAACATTTCATTACAAGAATATGATATTAAATTAGTATCTGTACATCAATATTATAAACATATATTCTCTTCACACAATTTATTTTCCTTCCACGTTTAAAATTTAAATTTAAAACAACAGTCTTTCAAGTTAATCGTAACTTCTAAAAGTTTTTTTTTAACGCGAACATTTGAGCGATTGAAGAATTTTTCTTTGAATCACGTGGGGTTTTTTGTGGAATATAGGTATTTCACACAAGCAGTTGTTCGTTTCTTTCCTGATCACTTTGAATGAATGAATGACTGAGCCTAGTAACTGGTTTAAACTGGTCTGACAATAGTAACATGAAATAAAGTCTCGTATCCCTTTGATGCGCATGCCCGAACGAGTGATTTTTTTTTAATCACGTGACGATTGACTACTATAAACACTGGACACATCAGCAGTGATCAACAGCTAAAGACACCAAATCAAATATGGTAAGTAAGAATGACTGTAGACTTATCTGATCTTATGTTCCCTTTTTAAATATTTACAAAACCTCATGTCATGCGTGCTACAAAAATCAGTTTCATCTAATACTAAGCAGATTCACTTTTTATTCTTTTTTTTTCTTTCTCAGCCTATTCCCGTTTTTAAGTTTTAGTTTTCTTTTTCTTTTTAAAGTCAGGCTTTATTTGTTTTGTACACTTGAAAAGAAAACTGCGCCGTACACTGTAGGTATGTGTTTCTACACTATATCGTTCTCGTATTAAAATTAAATAAATAAATATGTCACAGATTCATATTACAGATTACAGTTTCAATTATGTATTTTTAAGACAAATTATGTTAATTGGTTTTACTCTTGCTAATGTTTTTAGTTAAATTGCTTGAAAATCATCATAATGATTGTAATTCAAAATGATTTAGCTTTTAATTAAATCTTCATATTGATTGTAATACTTTTAATTAAATCATCATAATGATTGTATTTCTGCGAATGAATTATGTTTAAATTAAATCATCATAATGATTGTAATTCTGCGAATGATTTAGCATTTAATTAAATCTTCATATTGATTGTAATACTTCAAGTGATTTAGCTTTTGATTAAATCATCATAATGATTGCAATACTTCAAATGATTTAGCTTTTAATTAAATCATCATAATGATTGCAATACTTCAAATGATTTAGCTTTTAATTCCGAGTTTACATTTGTTTGTTTGTGTTTGTGTGAGTGTGTTGTAAAATGTGTTCTTATTTGTTTGTTTTTCAGCATTTATTAATTTTATTTATTATAATAAATAGTTTTCTTCTCTTACAGTAATTTTACCTCTTATTTTTACTACATTGCTTTCTTTATAATTAATTTATTTAAGAATAATTATGTTTGTGCTGCTTGTATTTATGTCCATTTGTATGATTTGTTTTTCTCATTTACTTGGTCAGAATCATATTTATTGGTTGTACTTATTTCCCCTTCTTATGCTTTGCTATTACGATTTACCTATTGTGTACTGTTTAATAAGTGTCATTATTAACAGATTTCAGATTGCCAAGATTCATAAGATAAACCCGTATTATTAAGTTTTCAAAGTTTGGTCTATAAGCAAAAATATAGCGAAATAGGTTTAATATTGAATTTAGAATGTAAATTTTAAGTTTTAAGTATTTTACTTATAATTTTTTAAAGTAAATACATAGTGAATTACGCTGTCTTGGTTCTTCTGATGTTATTTCTATAACTTTCCCTAAATTATTTTTTCCTTTTCCATCTGATGTGCGTAACCTCCAAGTTTTTACAAAGTGAAAGTCCAATTTCCCTAGCTCAAATTCCGGTTCTGATGCTAAATTCGTGTGGCTAATTCCGGTTAAATGGCCGGTAAAATGCTAAAGAGTCCAAGAAAATTCAGGTTCCACTGATGCTGCAGCGCTGAGGCAAAATCAGTGATCTGTGAACTGTTTGGGCAAATCCACCAAAACTGACGTTGAAGTGTTGCAAAGAATAGCTGCTAAAGTTTTGCCACAAATTCCGGTTAAATTGTCGATGAAATATTGCAGCTTGTTGACTCCGATGCACCGATGCAATAATTTCATAGTCTGAGTCCTGACCTGATCAGAAAAACTCACTGAAATAGTATAATAGTCAGCCATTGTTTATATTCAAAGGTCGCATCTCTGCCCTTGCCGACAATTTCTCTTTTTCAAATTTTTCGTGTTCCTGACGATTGTTAAACTCTGAAAGTGTATTACACTCGAAGTAAACCACATAAATATCTTTTGGCTATCAAAGAAAGATAACAATGAAAAGATAAAACTTGAAGGCCAACTTTGAAAAAAGTTTACATAGGCGTCCGTATAAAGCCAACAATACAATGCAGTCATTATAGCATAAACAATGCAATGTATATGTATTCCTATACAGTGCAAAATACGTTTGCAAAGTCACTATTGCAGAAACTTCACTACGTACACAGCTCTACATAAACCACACTTCAAATATAACGTTGCCATGTTAACATGTAGATAGCCTACGCCATTGCTAAGACAACAATGCAAAGATGATAAAGTCAACACTAAAAAGGAAACCCGCTAGATAATTAGTCCTACAAACACAGTACTGCAAACACAACAAAGCGATGATAAATATGAAAGTTATCATTACAACAATAACACTAAACAGTTGGCCTTATAAAGATTTATAGAGACTAAACAATGAAGCGATAATAGTGCAACATGTTGCTGCCACTTGTCAACAATAAAAAGACAGTACTGCCGGCACAATGCATAGATGATGTTACAAAGTCAACTTTGCAAAAAACGTTACACAAACACCCATAAGAATTTTGTTTCAATTATTCAAAGATAATTCTGCAAATTTTCAGTTTAAATTTGTAATCTAAATAAAGAAAAAAGAAAAGTTATATATATATATATATATATATTGCATGTGTCACCCAGATTTGTCTTTCCCAAGGATGACACTTTTTATTGTTGCATTTTATTAATCTTCATTTAGTATTACTAATATTATTCTGAGCACCCGATTACTGAGTCCATATTCTTGATCGATCTGTTGCTAATAAGAGTAATATTACCTGTTTGCATAATGAGTAAAATGAATGAAATAAAAACTAATGTATGATTATAGATGTGGATTGTATGATTGAAATCCATCTTTTAAAATTAAAGAAATAGTCGTTGAAAAGTCTCAAGACGACACAATCATTCGCTTTTGATTACGACTGATTCTGATACACACACTCCCGTTACTAAAACAGTAAGATCTACGTGCAATCAAAAATAATTCCGGCATGGAGCCATGACAATTCCAAATTCGAATAAAATCGAAGGCACATGTTTCTCCATTAAGTTACCCATTTGTAGTTATTTTTTATTTATCTTGGAATAATACAGCTATGCAGACTGCATAATGGTTTCGTTTATTAATTGATTAGTATTGATTAGTTTTATTATGAATTTTGATTGTTTTGCGCGGTGTTAAGTTGATCGTCTTTGAGTAAGCAATTTCGGATGTGTCATATTTTTGTATACAATTCAACATTGTTTCAGAGAGAGAGAGAGAGAGAGCTAAACGAAATTATTTATCTTGCAACAAGCGACTTCCTATAAAATGGGTAAAATAAAATTAATTGAGACCAAGACGCGACAACTGTCAACGTCCTGGTGACAAACTTTGTGTAAGCAAAAGTTCCACTCTGCCTATTAATAGCGTGCACTATATGTTAATTTAATAATCAATGTGGGTTTTTAACAAATATATTTCTATACTATTATAAATATAATTATTTTCATTGGATCAATTTCGATTGTTATGGGGAGAGAAATGCGCTATATAATAGGTTAGGTCTTCACCGAACTGTAATGAAAAGCTCTGAATGGGGCAGTGGAAGTTAAATTAGTTATAGGCATGGTTATCGTACAGTCATTTGTAAATGAAATGTATTCAATTTTTAATTTTACTTAGGAAATTACTGTCATATGTGACGTAATAAATTATTTACGTGTGTGTTATGTGATTTTAAAGATATTGGTGTACAAACATCATGTGCACGTTACAAGGTAATAATATGGGTCATATAAGTATATATAAAGTATGCCCCCACCCCCAATAATAATTTCACTAGATTTGAATTAAACTGCGCGAAACACGGTTTGCAAGAAGTATTTTAAGAATTGTTTTCTTGTGAGAAAAGTTGTTTTTAAATTACTTTGTTTCTCCTTCATTGTCGAAAATTCTTATGGCCCAGATATATATATATATCACTGACGTCATTCGTACGTGACGTGATACATAAAAATGACGATGTTTACAAAGAATGAATCACGAAATCTCTAAGGAAAAGTCTTCTCTTTGTTAAGAGGGTAAGAGTATTTGGTCTTTTGGCGATTAAATTGTCAATTATATTGCACCTGTGCATTTATTTTAAGAGAGCCATACAAATCTTTAGCATCTCTCTGAACATCTTTAGAGTTGGATGAACTGAACCAACTATGTGCTGTGGCTAGTCTTGCTGGGGGGATGTTTTTCTCTAGGAGTACACTAGTTTGAGTGCTTTTAATCTCCAAGGACTGGTTTTTTTCTACTGCAACTTTTCAGCATGCCGGCACGTGAGATCTACGTTGATATTTCTTTGCCCGAAATTCCGGATTCAGAATTTTTTGCACATGAAGTGACGAGAACTAGTGTAAGTCAATCTACCTCATTTTTTTTCTTCTTAACTTCTTTTCTCACTGGATTCATAATAGGCTTGTCATCTTTTGATGTTCTCTGTCTTGGTTTGTTCCTGTGAGGGTTTCCTCTTCTCATTTTATCCTGAAGAGGGCGCTCTACTTGTTGTAGTGCATGTGAATGTAGTTAGTTCCTTGTAATGCAGGTGGCGGCTTTGTTTTTATTTTTGTTAGTTTATTGGCTTGGTACTTTTTAAGTCACCACTTGAAATGTTTTGAGAAGGTGTAGTGTGTTTGTTTGTAAGGAAATTGATGAGGACTTTTGGGATTAATATTTGTGTTTGTGGTTTGGATAAAAAAGTTATTTGTGTAATGATCGAAACGTGTAACAGATATGAGGTGTCAGTGATGTGTTTTTCTTTCTCCATTGTATAGTGGATTGTGCAATAGGAAGTGTTGTATAGTGTTTCTTGTTCTACAGTGATTGCATTGTTTTGTTTGACTGGAAATCGTGTGTGTTACAAGTGTTGGCTAGTCTTAATCTGCAAGTGTCTTTCTTGTGTTAGTTGGTGGGTACGTTAGGCGGTATTGGCGTATTTCTCATTTTATAAATCTGCTCGTGTATGTATTTCTGAATTGTATGTGGGAGTATGTAACTGTCTGGCCTGTAATGACAAAACACATTAGAACACATACAAAAACCTTCCTTATATTGAAAGTTTAATTTTAGACTGAGCTGTGCCGGGTTGTTTTGGGTGGTAGTGATGTTGTGCTGTGCCGGGTTATTTTGGGTGGTAGTGATGTTGTGCTGTGCCGGATTGTTTTGGGTGGTAGTGATGTTGTGCTATAAATTTCTTCAGAGGTGGAGTGTAGTGGGTAATACTTTTGAATGAATTTAGACGGCCATCAATCCCTGATTGTACATGAGTAACGCTTTGGATTACTCTGAAAGTCTTGGGGAAATCATGCATACGAGGAAGGTCACTGATCAGAGATCTGCTCACAAAAGCTGCTTCGCTGTCTGTCTGACTGTTAGAATGTCGGGGAGGGGGAGGGGGGGCGAGTGATTCGAGGTTTCCTCTCCTACCCTACTATCTAATTTATGATAGGCACTAAACTTCGAGTCTTAACTGTTTTTCTGGTTCATTAATAAAATGTAGCCGTTACACGTTTTTTGGTATGCATTGTACAGCATTTATGGAGCCCTTTTCAAATTAACAGGAAAGTCATGAAATTTCCGATTTTTATATCAATAGCATTTATAAAAGGAATGATTCCTAGCTCAGAAAAATGTTTCATGAACGGAAAATTTGCAGTTTGACGATCAGTACAGTGGTTGTGTCCTTAAGACAGATTGCTAAATTCATAGATAAAGTTTTATACTTCATCCTAGCAACAGCAATATGTGTTGGTTTATAAATGTAAGGCTGTATTCTCCTTATTCTTCATTAGATAATCATGATATTAATGTGGCTTAACTATTTTTTTTCTAAGTGTCTGTGATGTGAAAAGTAAAACGAACTACTCTTTCACTGTTTAATTCTCTCATGTCATCCGTTTTATATTTCTGCGTGACAGGAGTCTCATTTAAGCGTCATACCGGATGCAGAAATTAAGCCTGGTGACATCATCACAATCCACCGCCAGCTGTATACTCAAGGTCACCTGGAAGAGATCTACCAGTATGAAAAGGAGGCGAAAACCGTCTGCGACGTCATCAAAAAGCAATGCGACTTCTCGCCTAAGTGCCTGGGGACCAAGGCTCTCAGCTTCTTCCCCATCGTCAAGATCATTCGCCGCTACAACTGGCGCCAATATCCCCTGCTGGACATCATCGGCGGGTTGTCGGCGGCCTTCATTCACTTGCCGCAGGGTCTCGGCTATGGCATCCTGGCCTCCCTCAAACCCGTGTACGGGCTCTATACTAGCTTTTTCCCGGTCGTGGTCTACTTAATATTTGGGACGTCACCGCACCTGTCTCTTGGCACCAACGCCGTCATTGCCATGCTGAGTGGCAGCCTGCTGGACCGCTCCTCCCAAGAGTTCATCAATTCGCGTGGCGTCAATGTCACCGTTACGGAAGCTGAGATTATGACGTATAAAGTCGGCATCATAACAGCCGCGTGTTTCATTTGCGGCCTCATCCTTCTGGGGATGGGGATTCTGAAGTTGGGCTTCATAACGAACTACCTGTCCAAGTCCTTCATCGGCGGCTTTACGTTTGCGGCTGCTGTACACATCGCGACCAGCCAGATCGTCAAGATACTGCACTTGGCAATTCCCAACCCGGCCGGCGCCGGCAAGGTCGTCATAACATACATCAACATCTTCAAGAACATCACCAAGAGCGTCCCCGGCGACATCATCGTGGGGGTCATCTGCTTTGCCATTCTTCTCGGTGTCAGAATTGGCATCAACGAGCGCCTCAAGGACAAACTGAAGATCCCGATCCCTATCGAACTCATCACCGTCATCGTCAGCACGATCATCTCGCACTTCGCCGACCTTAAGGGGAAATTTGGCATCGCTATTGTCGGGAACGTACCCGTGGGCCTCCCTGCGCCCTCCTTCCCACCTGTCGAGTATTTGTCCAAAGTCGCTACGGATGCTTTCATCATGGCCATCCTGGCTTTCGCACTCACCATCGCCCTGGCCAAGATCTGCGCTCAGATCCACACCTACGAGGTCGACGACAACCAGGAGCTGGTCGCTTACGGCTTATGCAACATCGTGGGTACATTCTTCCAGAACTTCCCGTCTTCTGCTGCACCCCCACGCACGATGTTGTTGAGTTCCATGGGCACCAAATCCACCCTGAACAACGTGTCCACAGCGATCTTCCTTTTGCTTGTGCTGCTCGTGATCGGCAAGCTGTTCGAATCCTTGCCCATCGCCATGCTGGCTGCCATGATCATCGTGGCCATGAAGGACCTTTTAGTACAGGTAATCTAAATATATTAAATTCGTTTATTTTTGTAAGGGATTAAAAGTCTGTTTCCATTTTCTTTTCCATCTCAATTTTGGCTATAGAAGACTAAAGCAGTGCGCTATTGTCTGGTCTGGTCTGGTCAGTTCAGTTTCTGGCAATGAGTGTGACAAGATGGACGAAGGTGGACTATGCAACTACTGTAAAAGCATCTTGATGCA
Organism: Sinotaia quadrata; assembly: GCA_028829895.1. Lineage (NCBI taxonomy): Eukaryota > Metazoa > Mollusca > Gastropoda > Architaenioglossa > Viviparidae > Sinotaia > Sinotaia quadrata. The sequence continues at coordinate 37,097,845 of CM054184.1, forward strand.
AACCTTTTGCGTCATTATGACTGTTGTTAGGGAGGACGTGTGAAATATTCCCTTCGGCAATACCATGCGAGGAAAAGATTGTCTGGAATTAAAAGGTAACTAAAGTTTAAATTTAAAGATCTCTGCGACACTATGCATCGCTTTATTGATTATATCTGCAAACGTCTGTGATGGTACGTGGATGTTGGAGATGGAGGATTCAAAGATAAAGATAATGAACCTAATTAAGATCACCAAAATAAGAAACAAAAACTGTAAAATAAAAAAACAGAAGGAACTCAACGCTCGGAAAGACGCGCTTTCAAACTATCTTTGCATTTGATCAAGACAGTGAATTGCTTTAAAATATCACTTCGACATTCACAGCCAATGAAGAGAAGGCTAGGTCAACCGAACTTAAAAGTCATCAAAGAATGAATTTCAATCAAAAATGTTTGCCATTTTCATTACTAAAGCAAATTTCAAAGACTGTTTCAAAACGTCGCGTATACGAATTTACGATGTTTTAAATTATATAATGCACATGTGAAACGGGGATGAAATACTGGAAATACTGGCAATTTGTGACATTAAAAGAATAAATAAAGGCAAAATAAAAACGTATTATGCACTTTACAGACCAAGAAACAAGCTATACCTACACAGTGAGCAGCATGAGAAGCAATCAATAACTACACACATAATTCTTGAACTCTATAAGAAGCAAGCCATAACTACATAATGAGCTGTATGAGAAGCAAGCCATAACTACACACTGAGCTGTATGAGAAGCAAGCCATAACTACATACTGAGCTGTATGAGAAGCAAGCCATAACTACATACTGAGCTGTATGAGAAGCAAGCCATAACTAAATACTGAGCTGTATGAGAAGCAAGCCATAACTATTCACTGTATGAGAAACAGTCTATATCCACAGAAAGGACTTTATGAGAGGCAAACAATAACTACTGATCTAGCTGTATGAGAAGTGTCACGTGGTGGGTCTCGTTTGGCTGCTCCGATGTGTCTCTCTCTCACGAGGAGTGTGCAGCTCGTGACACATGCCAGTAATACGTCATCTTTTAGATTTTACAGAAGACACAAGACAGACACCATTGAAGATTGGAGGGGGCCCGGATTTTATTCTGGGGATGACTTCATCCGAAATGAAATGTCCATGCTTCGTCATTGATTACTGATCAGTGAGATTTTTTCAGTATTTCATTATATCAAAACGGAAGGATTTTTAGGCCATTTTCATGCGTCACGTCTCTGAATCTTGGATATCAAGTATAGTTTTAATTTATATACTGCTTTTGATATTGAAGTAAAAATATTTATTTAAGACGTTGGCAGCTTACATTTTACCAAACCATCGGGGAGTAAAACTTTAATTTTGTAATATCTGCTTTTATGAAATATAAAAATCTCTTGATCTTAAAAAAGAAAGGAGTTTTAAAGTAAAGAAATGTACGAAAAGAAAACCCTGAAGACACAAACTTTTGATATTATATATTACATGATTTCTAAGGGAACATTTAGCGACACATCTCAGCAAAAAATGATTTCTTGTGTCCACAATAAAAATACTAAGTACATTTCTCTACTCGTGTAATTTTTTCTTTTACAAGATTTATTGTCATGTGCCAGAATTAAAATAAATATATTTTCTTACTGTTAACAATTCACAACTCGGCCATGTACAACATTTAAGGTACAGCATTTAAGGTACAACATTTTAGGAGCAGCATTTAAGGTACAGAATTTAAGGAGCAACATTTTAGGTGCAGCAATTAATTAATGACTATAGAAAAAAAGTGTCACAAATCACACACATACAGTGGTACATTCAACCGCACAAACACACATTCAAATTCCATAGTTTAGTAGTTCATATAGATGTCCTTACGGGGTGTTTTATGATGCAGAAATGTCTGCAATGTGTTCCTTTATAATGTATTCCTTTATAATGTATTCCTTTATAATGTATTCCTAGCTTATTGATGAATTACTTTAAACTATGGTGCGGAAAAGTGGAGAGTTTTGAATATGCCCTATGTAAGATGTATCATGCCATATCTTAATAACCAAAAAGTAGACATGGTGTGTGTCATTTGATAACTCTCTCACCGTATCTTAACGGGTCAAAAGAGAGGAAAGAAAATTCAAACTGGTTACTCTTTTGTTATATGCTTGTTGTTGGTATTCTCGTTTGTACATGCCTCTGTTCCTGTTACATTTGCTATTGTTAGTCTATTGTTCTATTGTTGCATGCCGTTGTTTCACTTTCTTTGGTACCTGCCGAAAGCTCATCAATTACATTTGCTGTAGTTAGTCTATTGTTTCATGCCGTAGTTAGTCTATTGTTTCATGCCGTTGTTAGTCTATTGTTTCATGCTGTCATTACTGTTACATGCTGTTACAGTGAGGCGGAATATAGCAGAGGTATTTGCTTCTGTTTGATATGGCAGTCTTTCCTAATCGATATACTCCCTGTCATCTAAGTTTCTCTTTAGCTGCGATTACAATGTCGTTAAAATTCAGTCAAATGTTCAAATAGTTCCTCTCTGTCTGTCCCGGAATATCTCTCTCTCTCTCTCTCTCTCTCTCTCTCTCTCTCTCTCTCTCTCTCTCTCTCTCTCCTAAAGCTTCTTTCGCTCTCACTCATTCTCTCTTTCTGTTTCTCATGTCTACTCCATTGCTCGATCTCAGTGCGTGCAAGCGTTCATTTTGTAGGTAAATAGATAGATAGATAGATAGACAGACAGACAGACAGACAGACAGATAGATAGATAGATAGATAGATAGATAGATAGATAGATAGATAGATAGATAGATAGATAGATAGATAGATAGATAGATAGATAGATGTGTGTATTAGTGTGTGTGTGTGTGTCTGTGTCCAGGCAAGCATTATTTTATCTTTATTTATTTAACTATTTCGTCTTTAACAATTTACTGTTTTAGTATAATTAATCATTAAATACGTAAATTGTGTTCGCAGTAAATTAATTTAACAAATTAAAACACAAACGAAATTCAGTTGTCTAATCTGAACATCACTGATCTACTAGAATGCTTTTAATGCCATCAGAAGAACCAGTGCAGCAAAGACGAAGATTATAATTCGCATTCACATTACTTTGACAATTAAAAGTGAAGAAAACTATTAAAAATTTTAGCTATTGTCAATTTTTATCTTATACCCAGATTCAAACTTTACCAACACTCTGGAGAGTCAACAAACCAGACTTCTTCATCTGGGTGCTCACCGCGCTGGTTAGCATCCTCGGTGACCTTGATCTGGGGCTTTTGGCCGGTGTGGGTTTCTCGCTGTTGACGGTGTTGTTGGTAGGTCAGCTCGCAACCGGAACCCTCCTAGGAAAGTCGGAGTTTGAAGACGTTATCATGGCAACGGATCACAAGGGAATTCATCCTATTCCCGGAGTTCGCATCTTCAAGTGAGTTTTTTTTAAATTACGAGGTTTCTTTTTCTTGTTTATTTTTATATTAATTTCGTTCAGGTCAATCTATTTATGACAAAGTAAATTTGCTCCTCCCTATTTCTAATTTTAATTGTTATTTATGTTGTTAAATTGTCAGAGTGAATTGACCTTGGGTATCCCTTATGGTATTATTTTGAAAGTGTCTGATTTTGAAGTAAACAGCCCAAAGGAAGAATATTCCAGATTTGCTGACCTAGTGGAAACTGAGTGAGCAGCTTATTTTATTATCCAATGATTATGATTTATGAGAACTAGACTAGCCAATGGGCTGAGTTTAAGGAGTTTACTTACAGTAGAGAATGTTACTGTCTATTCACTTTTGAATTTGAAGACAAAGACAGAAGTCCGGCTCTGAGAGCAGTCATTAGTTTGAGTGGTGAGTTTAAACTGACTGATTGAGAGAGAATCTGAATGGACTTAGAAGCATTTCATACATTTTCCTATTGACATGTTACACTTGTGTTTATGTAAAGATGTACTATGTAAATTGATTTATTTACTACAAATGTTTGAACTAAGCTGCGCCAATATGGTTTATTAATATGTGACATTGTTTGATACATTGTATTTATTGTACCTCGTGTGAATGGGGACAATAAATACCATTGCAGGAATTGTAGAAAGTTTGAGAATGGAGTGTGAGATAGAATGGAGTTATATTTTAATGAATAAGAAACTTAAACTTCCTCTTTGATTATATGTTGCAATCAGCAAGCAGCCTTCTGATTTATTCTGATTTCTTCTTTTTGGTCATGGTTGTTCTCACTCTGGGAGTGTGAGTTCAACCATGAGCTGTGAGTCTCAAGTGGAGCCTCAAGTTCAATTTTCAAGTTCCCAGCTATCCTTTGTTCACTAATCGTGACTTGAGTGACCGGGAAAGCGCGAGAAACTTGCAAAGTATTTTGCAGAGTGTGTAAGCATAAGGGAGCATTCTACACCCCTACTTTGATGTACCAAAGCAAGGATGCTAAGTACATCAGTCTAGTGAAGATAACAATCATTGTGATTGTGTTCTGCTCAAGAAACTAACGGCAAGAGAATTGAGGTCGGAAAGATTAATTAATAATAATAATTAGAACATTCTTCAAAGTAAAATCATTACTTTAGAACATTCTTCAAAGTAAAATCATTACTTTAGAACATTCTTCAAAATAAAATCATTACTTTCTATGTCATAATTTTGAAAGCACAATAGACTGCTGTTATCGACAAAGTCGTTGTCATCAACAACAAAAAATAGAAGACAGAAGAGAATCAATAACTAGCATACGTCTCAAAACTCTTCAAGATCTGTCTTTCAATTAGCAATCAACAAGATATAATTTTGTTTCTGGTGATGGTGGTGGTGAAAATTGATGATGACAACGTTCAGTTCTCAGTTTTTAACACCTCTGAAAACGCGAGTAAATAGCTAATCATTTACTCTGCACTAGACTTCTCTTGTCCAAAATTCATCGATCATTAACAATACATGCGCGTTTAGTTTATCCATGTAATTATATTTATTTAATTAAAATTTAAAATGCCTTTTCTATTTATTCCTAATTATTGACCCTGGTGGTTAAAGTCGGATACGAATGTAAATGATTTATTAGGTTGATAAGCGCTTTAATTTGCAATAAATGCAACTTGCGTTTGTTGTAGTTGATGTTTGTTTTCTTTTTTGTTTCTAGAAATTACTATTAACAGCATAATTTACCAAACTATATATATATATATATATATATATATATTTCATTATTATATCTGTATGATCTCTCTCTATGTTACTACTGACTGACATTCGTTCTCATTTGTGTTTTGGATGTAAAGAATTCCTTAAAAGTTACAAACAATTAAAAGACTTCCGTGTTTTAATTTCCGTTTGCTTATTGATGTTATATCGAACAGATTTGAATCTCAACTCTACTTTGCTAGCGTTGACCGTTTTAAGAAGAGGCTTTTCGCCCTCGTGTATGACCCAGCCAGATACCTGCGCAAAAAACCTCAAGTTAAAGTCATCTCCGATGGCGTCATCAAGAAAGGAGCGGCCTCCAACTCGGTACCAAACGGGACAGCCAGTCAAGATGTGCCAAACGGGACTGCCCATCTGGACGTACTGAACGGGACAACCCATTTGGTCGTACCAAACGGGGCAGCCAGTAACGGAGTACACAATGCTGCATTCGACCTCACTTATGACGTCATCAGGAACCCCGACCCTCGCACAAGGGCTTTATGCATCAGTCCCGGGAGCAGTGTAGCCGAAGGCTCTTACAAGAAAGTTCTTGGAGAGATCTCACATGAGGCTCTGCAGGCTAATAACATGGCCAAAGACCTCCCGAGGCTGTCGCAGGTCAACGACATTGCCGCACAGCGAGAAACGCACGAGATTGAGCATTTGCTGCTGGACTGCTCCGCTATGACGTACATTGACACGGCCGGTATCGACGTGCTTCAGCTGGTCAGCGGACAGTTCCGGAAGGCGGGCACCGAAGTGTTTCTGGTCGCGGTGCCTCTGAAGTCGTTGGCCACGCTAAAAAGGTCAGGCTTCGTTGAGAAGTTCGGCAAGAATAAAATCTTCTACACGCTCTTTGACGCTCTGTGCCAGGCAAGCCAAGAGAACGCACACGTGTCCAAGCTGTAACTGTGCCTTCCGCCGGACATCGGTTATGTCCAGATTGTACAACAAATCGTCGTGCTATTGTAATCTGTAAATCCACTTCAACTGTCCGATGTGTGCAAGGTGTGAACACAATATCTGCTGGTGTCCAGCTTTGTAACATCACCACAAGAACAATGCTTTAAAATCGTGAAACAACAAAACTGCTCCGTAAACTGATGCAACGCATTAATCGGCCACCTCGTGACGCGGTTCAACGCAATAACACATTCGAAATGTAAGATGAAACAATTGGACAACCCTAGTCCGAAGCACTCCGCAAGTCACCACAACCAACTCGTCAACTATCTATGCAACGTTCAAGACACGTAATAAATGAAGACAACTAGTTAACTATAACTTGAATTAACCAGACACACAAATGCCAAAAATAAAACAACTGTTTAGCTATAACTTGAATTAACTAGACACACAAGAGCCAAGAATAAAACAACTGTTTAGCTATAACTTGAATTAACCAGACACACAAGTGCCCAGAATAAAACAACTGTTTAGCTATAACTTGAATTAACTAGACACACAAGAGCCAAGAATAAAACAACTGTTTAGCTATAACTTGAATTAACTAGGCACACAAATGCCCAGAATAAAACAACTGTTTAGCTATAACTTGAATTTAACTAGACACACAAGTCTCCAGAATAAAATAACCATCATAATTGTTCGACCAAGCTATTAATTATACAAACGCTGACATTTCTCTCTCCTTAACAATTCTCCCCTTAAATAAACAGGACAAAATCCATGGTCCTGGTGTTTACGCTCTTAATCTGTATAAGGTTCCTCAATCTCATCATTTGGCCTTTGGTACTGCACTGTGTTTAGCAAAAACTGTCCGTTTGTTCACCTGTCTACCTGCTAACTGAAGTCGTAAATTCTATCTGACATCGTCATGCAGCTCTGATACTGATTTATCGTAATCTAATCATTTAAACGACTTACGCGAAAGAACTTCTACCATTTAGTTCTTTATAGTCAGAAATGTACGTCTTTTTGGAACGGTTTCAATAAGAACATAAATTCCTAAAAACGCTTGCTTTTAAAAAACATTTTATATTATCCACAGAATGTCAGACATTCATTTTTCATCGTCATCAGTAGACGATATGGAGTTGGGCTTTGGTTTTGTGTGAGTGAGTATTTACGTTATTAATTTAGATGAGTTTTATTTTCAGTAGTCCCCTTTAACTCAGCTATCCTACTCTGGAGTTGTGTTCCTCGTTCCGGTGCGCCTGTTTATGGCTTGCAAAATTAGCGTTGATAGATCTTAAACTGTTATTGCTCGCGATCTTAATCTTTGTGAATCGATAAATCGAGTGTCATCTCACAGTGCACAAATTACTCCCGGTTAGTAAGTCTCACTACTCGTGTCATTCACTCGTAACACCTTAGCTTTCCAATAGGACATCGATCCAGTCACTTGCAATCTCTTAATCTTTCTCTCTCCTTCATTCACTCGATTTTCTGGGGTTTTCTTTCGTTTGTTTGTTTGTTTTCCTACTCAAAGCTGATATAATTTTTCAGCAGTATATTTATAACGTACATTTCTCCATGACTTAAGTCTTTAACTGTCATTGTTGTCATTCTTATTCACTGTCATTTCTTGTGTCATTCGCTTCCATTCTGTGTGTCATTCCATCCCAAAAGTCGTGTCATTTACTCCCATTACGTGTAAAGTTGTTATTTTTATAAAGTCTTGCTGAGATTGAACTTTATCTGTTCGTTTCACTAGGCGTTAAAATATAAGCAAACAAATTCCATGACATGTGCCCTTCAATTTTTATCATTCACTCGCTCTCAGCGTGATCTTCAGTACCATTAGTTATGTCATTCACCTGCTATTCACACTCGTTCCTTGTGCCATTCAGTGTACCACTAGTTATGTCATTCACCTGCTATTCACACTCGTTCCTTGTGCCATTCAGTGTACCACTAGTTGTGTCATTCACTTCTGTTGTTTGTACCATTCACTGTTTGTATTGTTACTCCAGAACTTGTGTCATTGAGATTTGATGATTTTCATTTACAGGCTTTATCTGAAGATCATTTTTTTCTTTTAATTTTGTGGCGAGTTTTGTAAAATACACAATTATTCATGCCTATCTCTTGCCATCCACACACATTTGCTGTATTTGAATCCATTACTTCAGTCCCATTATTTCTTATTCCATTCTTTTATTTACAAAGTGTTGCTGAATTTTTTGGAAAAAATGCAAACGTTTTATTCCATTACTTGATTTACTTCCATTACTATAATAATCAATTCCATTACGTATATCACTTCTATTAGTTTGTATCACTTCCATTACGTTTATCAGTTCCATTACTTGAATCACTTCCTTTAATTGTATCACATCCACGACTTCACCACTATTGCTTGTATCTCTTCCATTAATTGTATCACTTCCATTACCTGTATCATTTCCATTACGTGTCTTCCTTTAATATGTATCACTCCCATTGCTTGTATCACTTCCGTTAATTGTATCACTTCCATTAATTGTATCACTTCCACTGCTTTTATCACTTCCATTAATATCTATCACTCCCATTGTTTGTATCTCATCCATTAATATCTATCACTCCTATTACTTGCATCGATTCCATTAATATGTATCACTTCCATTACTTGTATCACTCCAGTTACTTGCAACAAAAATTAATTGTTGTTGCTTTTAGTTTTGTAAAATACGTTACTGTTTAAACACATTTGCTTAAAATCAGAGAAAAAATTTGCAACAATATCTAAATGTAAAGGGTTTTTTATGTGAGTCCTCTATATGGCAATGCCTATATATACGATACGGTAAACACCAGACTGATATCATAGGTATGATGGATGTTTTTAATTGCGCGCACACACACACACACACGTATGCATATATATATATATACTTTTATCCAAACTATGTTACGCTTTTGAAGACGATTGTACCTGTGCAGTAATTTCTTCTTGTTCACACCACTGATCTAGCTTGCAACAGGCTTGAAGGTGTGAGAGTAATGTTTTCTCGGGCGTTTGCTGCTTAGCGAATTTCGTAAAAAATTCGGGCTTAATTATGCAACTGTAATATTTTCTCAGGTACTCGCTACTTCGCGATCTTTTGTCATGGTGAGTGCAGCTTAACGAATAATCTCTTGAAGCGCTCTGCTTGGTTATAATTTATAGTCGTCCCTGACCTAAATAGTGTGAAAGTCACAAAGGAGAGAAAAGTTGATTTATCGTCCTTACATAAAGTTTTCTGTGAGAAAATAAATATCTTAGATTATGATCTTTTCGTTTTATTTATGCAATATGTTTCTTTAGGGTTTGAGTTAGAAATATTGTTATACATTCTTGCCTACACCAGATCTGTTTATACATACACAGATGACTAGTCCTAGTCCAAGTACTATAAAGAGTTTTATAGGTTACGTACCTTAGCCTCATAAACTGCAAGACAATGGAATGAGATTGTTTCTTATTTTTATTGTACGTATTTCAATTGTACTTCATGTGTCAGTGCATTTCATGTATTTGTTTCCTTTCGTTACTCTTCTGACTTTAGTTCAGGATTACAACTTAGTAATAATCAGAATTGCAACTTACGAAGGTGTTCACAGAATTTGTTACTCTTGTGCCAATGCAGAAGGGCAGCGCGCGTGCTTGTCACGAGATAATGAGATATGTGACTAACAGTAGTCGTGATTAGGCATACCCACATGTCGCTTGAGACGATTCGTGGAATGTTTCAAAATCTCTGGCTCTTCAAACGTCTTCGAACCAAATTTCTAACACATTTGAAATTAAAGAAGAGTGCACACAAATTCTTCACCTACTGATTTTTTAATCTCAAAGGGTGCGAGTCAGCGTGCGTGCGTGCGTGCGTGTGTGTGTGTTTAAATATTTTCGCGTATGAGCGAATGTGCGCATGTCGTGTTTTTAGAATCGAAATAAATAGAATAGTTGCAGGGAATTAGTTTAAAATTGAATAAAAGTGAAATGCTCTTCCATGATATTGTTCCATTATATATTTTGACGTCATCTATACTACAATGCACAAATATATCTTGGGAATTCGCAGGCTGGAAAGAGAAAAACTTGTAGAAATATCTCAAACTTAACGGTAACTTGTTTAGATAAAATAATTCAAGTTGATCTGTACTAGTGCAGAAAGAAATTGAAATAATTTGCACCTCAACGCAGGATGGGTGGGTGGTGGCAATGTTTATGAAGCACATGACAACAAAAATGTCGTGTATTTTGTCATAACATTTTGGAGTTAGTTTATAATCATTTCTGTAGCAAATACAATATTTTCCTACTATAATATTTGTAATATTATGAGCCAGATTCGCGACAAGAGGAAGGGAAAATTGTAAATATAGGGTGTAAAGGCCGTATGTAATGTAATGTCTAGTTTCCATTTCTTTACATCACACTTGTACCTCTTTAACACTTGACGAGTCGGTCAAAGGGTAAATGTTCAAACCGAACCACATTTTATTAGTATGCACGACAATAAATGTGGCAAAAGAATTTACACAGAATTGTTTTAAGATTAGAGTCAGCGTGACCCTAAAAAGAATAATGTGTGTGAATCAGTCAGGGTTGTTACAAACCAGTTCTGGAGTAACATCACAAGTGTCATGTATGTTTCCGACTCGTTTAAAATCGTTGGTAATAACATTATTTGCTGCGGTAATGCGTGCGTGTGTGTTTGTGAAGCTATGTGATTTGTGTAACAATGATTGTTGAGAAATTATTTGATGTGGTGTTGTACGGTGTGAAATGTGTGCGTGTGTGTGTGTGTGTCGTATGGTAGAGCAAAATGAGATGTTAGATAATCAATGTCGATATGCATAAATAGAATGTGATGTGGAGTGAGCGTGTGTATGTATAATTAGATTGTGATGTAGAATGTGTGTAAGTAATTGTGATGTAGAGTGTTTGTGTGGGTATGTACAAGTAGATTTTGATGTAGAATGTGTGTATGTATGTGTTTGTGTGTGTGTGTGTGCGTGTGTGTATGTAAGTAGATTGTGAATTAGTATGCATGAGTAGATCTGTTGTTGTAAGTGTGTGTGTGTGTGTGTGTGTGTGCGCGTGTGTGTATGTAAGTAGATTGTGAATTAGTATGCATGAGTAGATCTGTTGTTGTAGGTGTGTATATGTATAAATATAAATAAGTAATAATGTAGTGTGTCGATATATGTATAAATATAAATAAGTAATAATGTAGTGTGCCGATATATGTATAAATATAAATAAGTAATAATGTAGTGTGTCGATATATGTATAAATATAAATAAGTAATAATGTAGTGTGTCGATATATGTATAAATATAAATAAGTAATAATGTAGTGTGTCGATATATGTATAAATATAAATAAGTAATAATGTAGTGTATCAATATATGTATAAATACATAATTTGTGATATGTTGCATATATGTATGCGTTAAGTACCTTGTGATGGAGTGTGTGGATATTGTATGGTGTACTAATTATATCTAAGTATGTGTGGGATGTTATGTAGATTGTTGCTAGTGGTGGTGGTTGTAGTGTACTCTGGAGTGAGGTGATTTGATGATGCTGGTGGTGGTTGATATGGGAACATGCAGATATATGATAAATATACATGTGTAGTATGATGTGGCATGGGATGGTGTGGTGATTATTTTTGGTGTGCTTAAATTTCAAATCATTACGATCCCTGTCATCGTTATTTTGTCACGCCCTTGTTACCTTTCGTGACTTCCAGGTGTGAAATAGCTACACGTCGCCCTGAGTCCAAGCATTTGGAATGCAAATTCATTTCAATTTTTTCTCGTCTGTCATAAAAATAATTCAAGTCATGCAATGACTCACTCATTTAACTTGAAAATATGAATATTCAATTAACCCCGCTTTAGCTATTACATTTGATATAAAGTAACCAATGATATATTGATTTGTTTGATCTTAGAAAAATGTAGTTATAAATCTTTAATTATTTCCAGCACATTGTTTTGTTGTTGCTAATTTAGAAGTTATTCATTTTTTCCCCCACAATTATTTTTTATACAATCAGATTGTCAAGAATAAAATTAGTTGTGATCCGTAAAGACTTCGATGTGAAATTGTGATTGAACGAAGAATATTTGATTTTGTTGACAAGCACGAAGCTTACAAGTGTAGAGTGTGAATTTACAGCCACCTTACTTGAATCTGTCACGCTCTCTCCCTTCTCTCTCTCTCTCCCTCTCTTCCTCTCACTCACACACACACACACACACACACAAACACACCTAGCCACACAAACATACATAAGCACATATAAACACCGAACGCACGCACGTACACACCCTCAATCACTCTTTCATTCACTACCTCACGCACTCGCGTGATCAAAAACATTTTCAAGAAAACAATACAAATCTTTTGTACATATGCACGCAGTAAGCTATTTCAATTTTCTGACACGCATTATCATAAAATTATATCCTTCCTACCAAACAATCTTAAAGTTTAACTCCCTTGTTCTGAGTCGTCTGGTACGTTTCTTCACGCGTGTCCGGAGACAAGAACGCGCCAAACTTGTCAGTGACGAAACAGCCAGACCACAAATGTCCGCAGTTAGATCTTCGGGTACATTGCAGTACCCGCATAGGTCTCAAAAGTGTGACGAAACGAAATCAGAATCCGGGTTGTTAAATGTATTAATCATCCTTACTGTTTTGTTGTTTATTTGATTTAAAGTTTGTATTTTTGAAATCAGTTTGAAAGCTTGCAATTAAAGTTTGTATTCTTGAAATCAGTGTGAAAACTTGTAATTAAAGTTTGTACTCTTCATATCTGTGTGAAAGCTTGAAATTTTTAATGAGACCAATTAATTTTAGATTTAAGTGGGGGGATTTTCCCTCCAATCAAACGCTACGGCAGTTTGCAAATTACGTGTGCACATATTAATGCATTTTGGTAATTGTCGACTCATCTCAAGATTGTTTGTCTGTGTTGGGTATAATTACAACAAATGTTCTACTTTGTGCTCGTTCAATTTTTTTTTTAAAAAGCTGTCTTTACGCTTTCAGCTCACGTAATCATGAAATTACGTTTTCTTCTTTTGACGTATCTAAGGGTGACAACTTGTAACCAGTTTTGGCGCTCGCGCGCTTGTGTATGTATATATATGGTGTGTTTTTGAACCGTAACATGTGCCAGGTTGTCTGCATTATAATTAGTGTTTGTCTACAATACATAAATGCTAAGCAGGTGATATTATATGTTATGCTTGATGCTTATCAGTGTCTTAAACGTTTGTCAGTGTCGTGAACGTTTATCAGTGACTTAAACGTTTGTCAGTGTCATGAACGTTTCCATTTAGCTGAAGGAAAGCATGGAAATTACATTTCCATTTAGCTGAAGGAATGCATGGAAATTACATTTCCATTTAGCTGAAAGAAAGCATGGAAATTACATTTCCATTTAGCTGAAGGAAAGCATGGAAATTATAAGTTAAAACATTTATAACTCTGAATTTACTTACGAATGACATTGGTCGTCCATGTGTGCCAAAAGCTGACACTTTTCTGAAGATGTGTGTGCAAATGATGCTTCAAAACAAATAAAGAAGTGAGGGGCTTCCGTCGTTTCCCCTAACTCCCCTTGGTCAGTTATGGTGAGCCAGAATCTTAAACTGTTTCCCTACATATTATCTAGCATATTACTCGTAACGTACAATGCTCGAGGTCTACTTTTAAATGCTCACTACATAAGTATCAGTAACATGAACAATTTTATCATAAAATATTTCATAAGTAAAAATATATAGAAAAAAACTGACAAATAAAGGAAGAGGTGGAAATATTTATCACAAGCATCTTAAACGTTTCTCAGTATCTTAACTGTTTCTCTGCATCTTAAAGTTTATCAGTATTTTAAATGTTTATGAGTGTCATAAAATATATCAGTATTTTAAATGTTAATGAGCGTCATAAACAAATATCAGTATTTTAAATGTTTATCAGTGTCACAAAAAATATCAGTATTTTAAATGTTTATCAAAGTCATAAACAAATATCAGAATCTTAATTGTTTATCAGTGCCATAAACAAATATCAGTGTCATAAACAAATGTCAGTATCTTAAACATTTCTCAGTGTCTTAAAATTTGATCAGTATCTTAAATGTTCCTCAGTGTCTTAAAAGTTTATCAGTGTCATAAATAAATATCAGTATCTTAAATGTTTAATTGTGTCATAAACAAAAATCAGTATTTTAAATGTTAATGAGCGTCATAAACAAATAACAGTATCTTAAACGTTTCTCAGTGTCTTAAAAGTTGATCAGTATCTTAAACGTTTATCAGTGACATAAACAAATATAGTATTTTAAATGTTTATCAGTGTCATACAAAAATATCAGTATCTTAACTGGGAAATATATATATATGAAGACGTTACTTCAATTTTGTGGTAAAATATCATTAGGAAATTTCACAAATGAGAGTTGGAAATATCTCTCTCCACCCACTTTTTCGTCCGTTGACTGCCAAGTATTAAAGCATCGAGGCAACTTGTTTACATACACACTGGCAGAGTGAAAAGTTCAGTCTTCAAGACAGCTTATGTATGTAACACGGTTGCATGCAGTTAATGACAGATGAGCCATTTTCGTGTCTCTGTCTCAGCTTTGTTTGAAGTTCGCTTTTCCACTGTTGGAGGGATAAAATTTTGGAGTCCTACGGATCCAAGAAGCACTACATCCATAGACAGGAGGACACACTTCACTAGATGAATCATCTGGTAATGATATACATCCCTGAGATTTTCCATCATCATGGTAACCAGAGAAATCAGTGATAATTACCAAAGTTGGCACCATAATGCTGTAATGATTAGTGTCTTTTTAATTCAAAAGACTGTGCATGTGGAATTGCACACATCATGACCTAGAGCCATGCTATTATTGTCTACAATAATAATAATAATAATAATAAAGGTATAGGCATATTTTGCATTAGAGCCATGTTGTTATTGTCTACAGTATGAAGGTATATGCATATTTTGCATTAGAGCCATGTTATTATTATCTACAGTATGAAGTTATATGCATATTTTGCATTAGAGCCATGTTATTATTGTCTACAATTTGAAGGTATAGTCATAGTTTGCATTAGTTCTCCGAATAATTAGCATTAAAAATCCACACAGCACAAAAAATTACACCTGTTAAAATCATAAGAACCTGATTATTAACATATCCAATAAATCTTGATTATACTCATTAAAACACAATTAATCCTTTAAACAATATTTTTTTTATTTCATGCATATCTGTCCCAAACGTACTTTGTACACATTCAATGACAGGATCGCCAATAAACTCATTCAATACACTGAAATATTGGCCACCACCGCCACACCATCACTATTTATATGCAAT
The DNA here is from genome assembly GCA_028829895.1 of Sinotaia quadrata. Taxonomy (NCBI): domain Eukaryota; kingdom Metazoa; phylum Mollusca; class Gastropoda; order Architaenioglossa; family Viviparidae; genus Sinotaia; species Sinotaia quadrata. The sequence goes on from CM054184.1 coordinate 37,113,400, forward strand.
TTGCAGTTAGGTTGTTGAAAATAGTGATGGTCTCCTTAATTCAAGAAACACTCAGCCATGAACTGACTGCAATATGAACGTAAAGCCATGATATTAACTGCAATATGAACGTAAAGCCATGATATTGACTACAGTATGAACGTAGAGCCATGATATTGACTACAGTATGAAGGTAGAGCCATGATATTGACTACAGTATGAACGTAGAGCCATGATATTGACTACAGTATGAAGGTAGAGTCATGATATATTGACTACAGTATGAAGGTAGAGCCATGATATTGACTACAGTATGAAGGTAGAGCCATGATATTGACTACAGTATGAAGGTAGAGTCATGATATATTGACTACAGTATGAAGGTAGAGCCATGATATTGACTACAGTATGAAGGTAGAGCCATGATATTGACTACAGTATGAACGTAGAGCCATGATATTGACTACAGTATGAAGGTAGAGCCATGATATTGACTACAGTATGAACGTAGAGCCATGATATTGACTACAGTATGAACGTAGAGCCATGATATTGACTACAGAATGAAGGTAGAGCCATGACATTATTGACTAAAGTATGAAGGTAGAGCCATGACATTATTGACTAAAGTATGTAGGTGGAGCCATGTTACTATTGCATTAGTGCTCTGACTAATTGGAACTCGAAATTCCACAGATGGTGACGTGATCTGCTGAAAAACTGCAGGTAAAATGATTTCTATAAAGCATGTTGACTATTCTTTAGAACTAAGATCTCGACCTACACAGGTGGCGCAGATCTACTGATAAAATGGGCTCAGTCATGCATGTCTAGTCATATTTTAGAATTTCCCAAACTGATAAGCTAAGCTGATTTGATTACACACACACCTGACAAATGACACCTAATAGCTGAATTTTATTAGAGAGTTATTCGGGCAATCATTCTCCACAACACAACTTTCCTGTATACAATTTTAGAGAAAATAAATCTCGTCAAGAACGAAATTTTCATTAAATTAATTTTAAAAAATAATTAATATGAAATGTTGACATCATTTGCGGTTTCATTGCTTAATAGAAACTTTTTTCTTAACTCGGACAAGTTTTGCATGCCACACACAGTTTGAAGTATTCGAGAAAAGCTATCACTTTACATGTATTCATTTATTCAGTCATCTACACAAGTATGCATGTATACATACAGTTAATTACTAATTATTTTTTCTATTTATTTGTGTATTTATGTCTGACAATAATGCAATGAATTTAAAGAAAATTTTTCTTTAGATTGAAGTAGCAAAGAACTTGGAAATATGTGTAAGTGTGTGTGTGTGTGTGTGTGTGTGTGTGTGTGTGTGTGTGTGTGTGTGTGTGTGTGTGTGTGAGTGTGTAGATTCTATGTAGATTCCCACTTTGGGTGAATTTTAGAAAGCTGGATTGGAAGAAAATCAATTGACGTCACGCTTGCGTGTAACTAACTTTATGGAACGTGAGTCATTGAGCTGTACACTTTGACGTCATGGATACGATACAGGGTTTTCTCCCGTTGTCAAGTCGATCATTCCATCATTTCCCGGATATATTTCATTCCTTTATTTTTTTCTTCTACTCAAATCAAATGACATTTTCAAATTCATTTCCTGATGTTTTTTTCTGTGAGTGTGTGCAAGTATGTTTTCCGTGTAAATATGTATATGTTTATGTATGTTTGAGAGAACTTATGGATGTGTCTGTGTGCATACGTCTGAGTGTAATTAGAGGTGTTTATGTGTTTTGAGTATAAATATGTATGTGTAAATAGATGCATGTGTGTATGTGTTTTAGTGTAAATATGTACGTGTAAATAGATGCAGGATTACTTGCCTTTGAGTGTAAATATTTATGTGTAAATAGATTCATGTATGTATGTGTCTGAGTGTAAATAGTATGTATACATAGATGCGTGTGTGTATGTGTTTGAATGTAGCTAATATGTGTAAACAGATGCAAGTATGTATGTGTTTGTGAGATACAACAGTATGTGTGTACATATATCTACCTGTATGCTCGTGTGTGCATGAGGGAAGAGAGATATATAATGTGTGTGGATTAGCGCTTTGTGACATTAAATTGCCCACAAAACACAAACAGCGTTTAAAAAAATAAAATCTAATATAATGTTCAACATTCACCAGAGAACAAAACCGAACAAATTAGATCCACTGCAATTTCAGTGTAGAAACTACACACACACACACACACACACACACACACACACACACACACACACACACACACACACACACACACACACACACACACACTATTTGCAAACAAAACTAATTAAACTACCAGCTAATAATAGTGAAAGATTCTAACGTAGCCTAAATAAATAAATAAATAATGTTATTTCTTTCTTTATTTATGCCCGTTGTCGAATGAACTCCAAGTCTTTCGAATATCGGTCGCTGAGCTTATTAATCGTGACGTAAGGAGTAGGTGGAGTTCGTTAAAGAATATAACAGTATATGAACTCAAGGCCTTCTGCATAAGAGGTACATGGCTTAACTAAACGGCCACAAGGATAGATAGATAGATAGATAGATAGATAGATAGATAGATAGATAGATAGATAGATAGATAGATAGATAGATAGATAGATAGATAGATAGATAGATAGATAGATAGATAGATAGATAGATAGATAGATAGATAGATAGATAGATAGATAGATAGATAGATAGATAGATAGATAGATAGATAGATAGATTGTATACGAGATTAAATGTAAAAAAGGGGGAGAATCATCAGTCTTCATTTAAAATCACTTTGATTTCTTTGTGTAAGCTGCATCTAATTAAAACTGGACTTGGATTTATCTCCCTTTGAAGACAAAGAGTAAGCATACCAAGAACAAAATGAAACTTATTCCTTGTCATTCAAACCCCAGGGATCCAAAACTGCTTCCCGACAGCAAAAAAACAAAACAAATGCGCTTTCTCCTTTATCATTTAGACCCTAGGGATCCTCCTGCTTTCCAGACAGTTTGTATTCTCTCCCTTGTCATTCAAACTGTTAGAAATTCAACCTACGGACATATCAAGTCAAAAGGTGCGCCCCTTAAGACTTGGCAGTGAGCGTTCATACTTAAGGTGGCGAATCCCTGTGCCATGTATGTAAAACTTATTGTAGTTGTCTTATTTCTGTGTAAACGCCCAGACCTTACATTATGCAATCAGGTCTCGTTACATTAGACAGTTTTAAAACCCTAAAGTATTCTTTCATGTCGTTGACGGGGGAAAGAGCAACGCAACATGGTGAGTGTACCTGCAACTAAAACAAAACTTTATTTCATTACTTTTATACTATATTTAAAGAATATGTAGCGAATACATAATTTGTAATGTTTGTAATGATGATATATATTTTACTTTGTAACATATTTTTTTCTTTGTGTAAAGTGGCGTATTGCAAGCCTTACACTGTTGTTAAAAGATGTTGTGTTGGGTCCTGTACATTACTTCTTCTCATTGTTTGGCATTCCTGAAATAGTTTAATTTCCGGTACTTTGTAATCTTACTCTTCATTTAGATCGCAATAGTGCTGCTTATCTACACAGTAACTAACTGTGTTGTGTCCTGACATCTGAGGTTCCAATACCCTCCCATTTCAGGCAGGTGATGAGGCGTCATCCGAATATCTTCTGACAACGATCTCTACTAGCTCTGCGCACAGCAAGAGTACGTTATCGTCACTAGCGTTACGAGCAAGCTGTCTGTACGCAGTATAGCAGAACGTTATCATTAATTGCTCGATTGTGAACAAACTATCTCTATGCACAACGGGAGTACGTTATTAATTGCTCGATTACGAGCAAGCTATCTCTACTCACAACAAAAGTATGTCATTAATTGTTCGGTTGCGAACAAATATCTCCATCCACAACAGGAGTACGTTATCATTAATTGTTCGGTTGCGAACAAACTATCTCTACGCACTAAATAAGTATGTTATCATCACACTCTTCATTTAAATTAAGCTTTATATAATTAATTAATTATTCATGTAGAAAATGTGATGGGATTTAGGATCTATCAAAAATAGTTAACATTGATGAAAATTTAAAAAAGAAGAAATTTTTTAGCAGCACGATTGAAAAATGTAATATTACAACATTAAGAAGGGAGAAATTTCATATGACCAAATATCTACTGCCCTATTTCTTTTCAGCTTTATTCCTTCAAATATCGGTTAACATGTAATGTACATCAATTGTTTTCCGTATCGTGTAATTTCGTGCTGTTGTTACAACAGCAGAAATTGCCATGGGTGATAATTTAATGAGAAGGTGCATTTCAAGTGATTGACTGCAGCCATTAAAAGTGCAGCATCTCACAGTTTGCGTTCAGCCCAGCCAGGCTTTATATGCCCGATATTAAAAATAATGCATCCATCACAGTTAAAACTTATATGTCGGTTACCCCAGTAAAACGAGTACAACATTGTAAAACCTGCGTGTCTTGTATTAAGAACAGAACACAAGTAAAATGTACGTTTGATATTACAGTAAACAAACATTAATTCAACATCTGTGTGTTTAGTATTAAGTGACAACACACTGAAATCGAAAGGGGAGGGGTAGTATTAAGTGACAACACACTCAAATCTGTGTGTTTAGTATTAAATGACAACACACTCAAATCTGTGTGTTTGGTATTAAATGACAACACACTCAAATCTAGTGTGTGTGTGGGGGGGGGGGGTAGTATTAAGTGACAACGCTCTAAAATCTGTGTGTTTATATTAAGTGACAACACACTAAAATCTGTGTGTTTATATTAAGTGACAACACACTCATTGCACGGGTGACGTAGAATCGTCAAATTTACTTTCGGCAACACAGATCTTGTATAATGTTGATATTGTCTAATTAGTAAGATGTTAACGATTTTTTTCACCAGATGCACAAGTCTCGTAAAATCGTGACATTGTCTCATTAATCTGTCGTTCCTTCTTTTCACTGGTTAATCAAAGCTTGTACTATTGTGACATTGATCCGTTATAATTTCGTTCATTTATTTTCACTGATAGACAAACCTTGCAATATCGTGACATTATTTCATTATAATGTTCATTTTTTTTTTACCGGTTCGACAAATCTTGCAATATCGTGACATTGTCTCAATATTATGTCTTTCATTTTTTTTTACCGGTTAGACAAACCTTTCAATGTAGTGACATTGTCTCTGTGGCAAAGGTACTATATGTTAATTGCTTAATTATTAATTTATGATATTATATTCATAATTAATACATAAACAATAATTCTTCCACGCAATCTACACACACAGTCTCCCGACGGGGTCTTTCTCATACGGTCACGAGAGTGACTAGGTCAATCCTTGGATAGTCTGTTAACTGATTAACTCTCTGTCCAAGTGTTACCTGTCTGGAATAACAGACCTTAATTGAACTATCTCGTCAATCTTGTCTTTAATCCAGCCCCCCCCCCACATATCTCTCTATCGATGACGGGAACTATCCTAAAACCTGCACTTGACCGTCTTTTCTAGTGTCATTACGTCATTTGGCAGCCCCCCCCCATCATCTGCACCAACTCTCTATCATAGCAATGAGAGATGGATAGTTAAAAGTTCAACAATTTATTAAAGAAAAATAACAAATAACAATTAAATAGTTTTACAATTAAATGTTAGCAAAATCTCACACAAGGGCAATTTTCCAGAGATCACAAATCTTTTTACAACTTATCTCAATCAAGCTCAATAATTAGAAGAAAAATGTTTCATACAAATTCCATAGAACAATTACTAGGAATTTTATGGTTAAACATAAAGTTAATACAGTCTCTAATTTATCTTACAACAATTCTCAAAAATGTCAATAATCAAAATTAGATATTAATGCAATTTAGTCAATGAAAAGATATAAGAGAAGGATCAGAAAATAGATAAGGAATTTACAAATAATCAGAGTGTCACAAAACGGGTAGGCTCGTTACAAGCCGACCCGAGCTGAAGTTAGAGATGCAAGGGGTGAAGTCTATTTTTAGCCTGCTCCGGTGCACCTCCAAGAAAAGCCCGTGACGTGTGCCAGTACTACGTCGCGTCAAGTTGTTACATAGACACACATGACACACACCATTGATGTTTGGGTGGGGCCCAATTTATTAGTGTCATGCCAAGGAACGTTTTATTGGCGGTGTGTGTTGTGAGTGTGTATCATAAATGTGAATAAATGGACGAACAGACGAACGGTGCAAAACAATAGTACAATTCTTTCGTCCCTCTCAAAAATTATGAATAACAAGAGAGTTGAAAGATGTTTAAATCAGGTTATTTATTTCCCGATTTAAAAGGGGCACTACTCTTTCGCACAGTGATTAATCATTCATTCAACTTTCCAATGTCATACACTCTTTGGGAAATAAGGGGAGATGAAAATGATGAAATTCAAAATATAAAATAAAGATTAATTACACAATTCTTATGCGGCAAATGTGGCCGCTTTAACAATAGTTGACATGTAAAATAAGCATTACTTTTTAACATTCAAGTTCTTATTTTGCAAACGATATAATAGTGTTCATTTTCTTAAGAGTCCTGAGTTAAGTATGTGCGCGTTAGCCGTGCTAATGATTACTCACTATTAATGTCAGAGTTCCAAGGAGATGACGTAAGCTCACACGTCACTTATAAGCGGCACTTCAAAGTGAAGATAGGACGCAATTGAGGCGTCGCATTACAGGTGAAGATTCTGCAGAATCTAGGCACCACTTTCAGATTATCACTGGGGAGAAATCTGAAATTTAGCTGACTGTTGTCAGCCTCGATAATTATCGTTGTACCGGTTGTCGTGGAAACGGACACCCCAACGACGTTTAGCATTATCGGGTGGAGTCGTCCAGTGGGATGTGTCGTCGCATTACATTGAGTGTAGAAATCCGGATATCTGTAAGAAAATCTCGGTGCTAGCCTCTCAATTTGCGGGATAGACTGCCAAACGAACTCAGACAGGGGGAAGACAAAATTGGTCCCTCGTGTCGTTAACTGCATACAACCAGCGTCGCATGCATCGGGTTTTTCTTTGACAGCGAACTTTCCACTTTGCCAAAAGTTATACTGAGTAATTTTGCCTCGTTACTCAATATATGGCATCAGACGGATGGAAAACGGATGGAAAGAGATTATTGCAGCTTTCCTTTATGAAATCTCTGTACATGAGATAATTCATACGTGAAGTTAGACTGGCTTCAGACGAATCAACGTTTTCAACATTGAGAGTAAAATCTTCATTTTGTCTCTTATATAGCTTCACTGAATGTTTCCAAAACTTCCAGAAGCTATGTCCTGTGACATGATTTTTGCCTTGGATATATAGTGGTAATCGTGATGCACGCTTTTCTGTGGTCAATTCTAATGCGCACTGGCCATTTCTCTCGTCAACAACACGTGACTCGTAGTGCGCAGTTGTCCCAATCATTTAATATACATATCCTTCATAAACTAATATATATATTCAATATGATAATTAACACACACTGCGTCACGAACGTCTGTCTACTAAAGAGATCTTAGGTGACCGATACTGGAATTTCACATGATAATATGAAAATATAACAAAACTCGGATTACTTCAATTAGTTTTGTTAGCGTTTTTTTTAAAAATGAAATAAAATATAATTTCTGTCCCTCATTTCCTGTGACACAGAGAAACATGTATAGATTACATGAACAATACATAATAACGGTTCACCTGATGTGGCCTGTAAGCAGTAATCTTGTTTCTGTATCAAAGATGGCTGGCGGGTAAAAGTCTGGTAAAATGAGAATCACGCCTGGAAACAGTTCTGCATACCATCACAACACAGTACATAAAATCTGCAAATGAATGCACAACACAAATCACAATCACAGTTTTGTTCACAACCACTGAATCAGTTCAGGAAGATGAAGTTGTATGTAGATTCAGTTATAGTTCTGGCATAGTTCAATATCCAATACTAGACTTAGAGTTCCTTTTGTACTTCTACCTGATTACTTGGCAGAGACAGACTCATGCACTCCAGGCTGCTGCTCTCCTTGTAATTCAATACTCTTGATGGACTCAATTCTTCAAGCAATGCTCCACAGTACTAGTGAATCTCACTGAGTTGGAAGATACTCCTCATCACAAGCCTTTTTGTGTCACAGCACCTTATGCAGAGTTTCCACACTTCTCGAGAATTCTGGCTACAGTCCCAACAATAATTTCCACTGCTCATTCACTCTTGTAATGGCAGCTTACAGGCACGAACGTAGAGGATATCATCAGCTTTTGACATTCAGCTTGTACTTTGAAATTGTTCCTTGCATGGAAGCTAGAAATAGTTCTTCACACTGGAACTTGAAATGAAAACAAGGACGGCTTTGCAGCTCTAGAACACAAGACTTTAATTTGCGCACATCAGTTCGTGTTTTACTAAAGTTTAATCTGTACTTTTATTCTCGTTTCTTCATTTCAAAAATTCCTTTTACATTCGTTTATCTAATTCTTGTTAAACGAGAATAAAAATGACGTAATTCAAAATCTGTATGCATTTTATAAGAATAAAATATAATTCAGTAGAATTAAACGAATATCAGAAAATTATTTACGATGACAATTTTCTATCTCAGACATACCTTTCTGTTCAGCTCTAACCATGAAGCCATCACCCACAGGACTCGGAATCATAATAGAGTGCGGGACCAATCTCGAATCTGCCCTTATATATGATTCTGGGTTTGTGAGGAAGATTCTAGAATTCATCAGCCTCTGGGCTATGAACTGAGTTGTTTTCCTGGCTTTGTCTAATAGTCATGGTTGACTGCTCGTACACTATAGACTGGATGGTCAGGATATTAAAAATATGTCCGTCTTATGTAACACTCACTCCTTAATTCTAGATCTAGGTCAGAGTTGTTTGTTCACTCTCAACTCACAGAGATTTGAAAATGGCAAAAATCTAAGAGTTAAATTTCACGTAAATTAATTTAAATATTAATTAAATATATTAAAATTAATTAATTGTGTTAATTAGCATTTTTCCTTTCACAGTCTCATTATTATGTCGTTCATTTTTTCACCGGATACACACATCTCGTAAAACAGTGATACTGTCTTCATTACAGACGAAGCTTCCATAGGATCACAATATCATTTAAATTATGACATGTAAGCTTCAATAGTAATTAATGCAATTTTAAAATTATACCAAATGAGACTTGCTTGTTATTGATCTTTATTATAGTTTTATTTATTGAAGTTCGAATGAAACACACTAGAAAAATACTTCATGAACCATTTCACAATTTTAACAAAGGCGGGAGTGATGGTTGGGGAGTTGAGGATAAGGATGAAAATGCAAAGCAAAAAGGAATATTTTAATAAGTATAATTATAATTAATAAATTATTTAAAATCTAGCAGATATACTACAGATAAAAGCAATTGCATCCATGAAGGATAACTCCTGATATTTATGGAAGTCAGAAAAGTAATTGCTCACTCTCTCAGCAATTTCAAAAATATTAACTCTCTCCACCACCACCACCACCACCACCCAGGCATTTCAAAAGTGTTACAAACAGTTTTCAGTTACACTGCTATTTAAAAACAGATAACTATATATTGCTTTTCCATCGGTCTAAATTGACGGATTGTATTTTAAGCCACCATTCACTAGCTCAAATTTACTTTGCTGCCACATTTTCTTACCTTTATTTTTGAATAGGCGGTCGATGAAGAAATGTACCTGTCCTCAATGACACCCAAATCCGGTGACATCATTACCATCCACCGACAGCTGTATACACAGACTGAGCTAGAAGAAAGATATAGAACCGAACCAGAGTCAAAATCCGTGTGCGAAGCCATCAGAAACAGCTGCAGTATTTCGCCCATGTGCGTAGGCCGCCATGCACTGGGTTACCTGCCCATCGTTCGCGTCCTTCGTCGCTACAAATGGCGCCAATTCCTTGTACCAGACTCTCTGGGCGGCCTCTCCGCAGCTTTCATCCACTTGCCCCAGGGTCTTGGCTACGGCATCCTGGCGTCGCTGAAGCCCATCCAGGGCCTGTACACCAGTTTCTTCCCGGTCCTGGTGTACATGTTGTTCGGAACCTCGCCTCACGTCTCCATGGGAACCAACGCCGTCATTGCCATTCTTACTGCTGACCTGCTCGACCGCTCGGCCCTCTCGTATGTGGCGTCGCTGGGTCCAAACAGCACGGTCACCGACGACGAGATTCTGGATTACAAAATTGGAATCACCACCGCTTCTTGCTTCGTTTGTGGGCTCATCCTCCTCGGGATGGGGATTTTAAAATTGGGTTTCCTTACGAACTATTTGTCTAAGTCTTTCATCGGTGGGTTCACCTTTGCAGCAGCGGTGCACATCGCCACTAGCCAGATCGTCAAGATGCTGCACGTCAAGATTCCGCCCACTTCCGGTGCCGGCAAGCTGGTGATGACGTACGTGAGTATTTTTAGCAACATCACTACCAGCGTGCCCGGGGACATCATCGTGGGAGTGATCTGCATGGCCCTCCTCTTGGTCGTCAAAGTCGGCATCAATGAAAAGTTCAAAGACAGATTAAAAATCCCCATTCCCATCGAGCTGTTGTGCGTCATCGGAAGTACTGTCATCTCGCACTTCACGAATCTCCACGATAACTTCGGCATCGCCATCGTCGGCGACGTGCCCACGGGGATGCCCTTCCCATCTTTCCCGCCACTAGAAGCGCTGTCCAAAGTGGCCACGGAGTCATTCGTCATGGCCATTCTGGCTTTCGCCCTCACCATCGCCCTGGCCAAGATCTGCGCTCAGATCCACACCTACGACATCGACGACAATCAGGAGCTGGTCGCTTATGGTTTGTGCAACATCGTGGGTACATTCTTCCAAAACTTCCCGTCTTCTGCTGCGCCCCCGCGTACGATGCTGCTGAGTTCTATGGGTGCCAAATCCACCCTGAACGGTCTGACGTCATCGGTGTTCATCCTGCTGGTGTTGCTTGTGATCGGCAAGCTGTTCGAATCCCTACCCATCGCCATGTTGGCTGCTATGATCATCGTGGCCATGAAAGACCTCTTGATGCAGGTACGTCTCAAACTTATTTGACTGCTGTGTGCTGTAAAGTGCAGATAACTCTGTGTGTTGTAAAGCGCAGATAACTCTGTATGTTGTAAACGCAGATAATTCTGTGTGCAAGCAATACTTGTGATTCAAATAGTAAGTATCTCAAGATGAGAAATGGAAGTAGGTAGCAACACAAGTGGTAGTGTGAGTAAAATTGCCAATAGCAATACGTCAAAATTATTCTTAGTAGCAACTATAAGTTAAAATATCTTAATGATACGGTAATTTAATGTTATATTTTTCTAATGATACGTACATTTTTCTAATAATTTTAAATAAATAATCTGTGTATTTTCCTTAATAAACACTTAAGTTCAAATGAGTCTGAAATGGCATTTAATAAATCATACTAAATACAGTATATGTGAACAAATGAAGGTAATCAATTTATGAAGCCACCAACGCTCTTCTTTGCGGTAAACTTTAATGTGCTTAACCTATTCACATAATATTCTGTTTGGCTTGTCATACATTACTTCTTGGACTTGTCATTAATTACTTTCTTGGATTATCACAGATTACATTCTTCGACTTATCATTAATTACTTTCTAGGACTAGTCATTAATTACTCTCATGAACTAGTTATTAATTACCTTCTTGCACTTGTCATTAGTTACTTTCTTGCACTTGTCATTAGTTACTTTCTTGCACTTGTCATTAATTACTTTGTTAGACTAGTCATAGTTTATTTTCTTAGACATGTCTTTAATTACATTTTGTACTATTCATTAATTACTTTCTTGAAGTATTAATTACTATCTTTCACTAACCATTCATTATTTTCTTTCACTTGTCATTATTACATTCTTTGGCTAGTCATTAATTACTTTCTTCAAGTTTTAATTACTATCTTTCACTAGACATTAAATACTTTCTTTCACTTGTCAGTAATTACTTTGTTGGCCTAATAATTATAATTAAATACTTTCTTTCACTAGTCAGTAATTACTTTCTTGGTGGGTTAGTCGTTAATTACTTTCTTTTCAATTGTCCTTAATTACTTTCTTCACTTTGGCATGATAGAAGCAACCGTTCTGTGGTGCATATTTCCTTGGAAATTTTTCTGTCATTACCTTGGAAGCAACGTTGAAGATCCCTATTGTTATTTTATTGTTCACTTCTTGAGCTTAGTGAGAAAAAGAAAATAAAAATAAATAGAAAGCGATTCTTAAAGAATTCATGTGTTTTTGTTGTGTGCGATTTCTAAAGTATTTTGTCATACATGTCTCCATCGGATCGGAAACAATAATTTTCTTTTGCTCGTTATTTATTTGTTTTCATTTTGTTTGGAAACAACTTGTGAGTTGAGTCGAAAAGAAAAAGATGGTAGCGAGTACATGCTTAAAGTGGGACTCAAGTGTTTAGAGAGCTGTCGACTTTTGGATTGACTTCCTATTTCATGATTGTGTGTAATCTCTCTCTCTCTCTGTGTCTCTCTCTCTGTCTCTCTGTCTCTCTCTCACACACACACACACACACACACACACACACACAGATGCACATACGACTCTTCCAACAAACCTCAAATATTTATTTTTGAAATTTGACAACATCGTAGAGTTCAGATTTAAACCTCTTTTTCTCCCACCACGTCCATCACCACGACCACTGCTGTCACCATTTCTCATTCCCGACGTTTCCGCAAGACAAAAATGGGGAAGAAGTAGGGGAAGAAGTAGGGGAGGAAAGGAGAAAAACGTGTGGAATAAGTGAATTATTTTGACCCGAAAAGTCGTTTACAGAAATGGTAGGACGGTTACTTAACGCTAGTGTTTTATGACAGTATATATAATTTACGAATCAGTTTTTTTCCTGCACGAACTAGTACTTGCAGTGGGCGGGTGGTGGATGAAGAGCGTGAATGGAGGGTTTCAGTAATAAAATGATGGAGTAGTGGTGTTGCTGAGGGTTGGTTTGTTGCATTATTTCTGGTAGTTGTTGTTGTATTATTTATTTTCATTTTTTTTTTGGGGGGGGGATTGTGCTGATGGGGTGGTGGTGAGCAGGGAGGTAGAAATAAAAGCTTGCGTTGTGTTAATTCTGTCTTCTCCTCGTGTACTTTTGTTATGATTAGAGTTGTCTTCTCCTAGTGTCCTTTTGTTATGATTAGAGTTGTCTTCTCCTAGTGTACTTTTGTTATGATTAGAGTTGTCTTCTCCTAGTGTACTTTTGTTATGATTAAAGTTGTCTTCTCCTAGTGTACTTTTGTTATGATTAGAGTTTTCTTGTCCTGAGGAGTTTTCAACACCTACTGTCAGAAAAAATAGAATTGGCAAGGTCTAGAAACAGAACAAGAGCAGAAAACTTGCTTTCTACATTAAGACCCATCGCAGTTAGGGTAATGTAATGTTTTAAAAATGGAAGTATGGACCTCTACCTTTCAGCAAATAAAGCCACGCCCTCCTCTCGCTTTAAAAAAACAAACTCAATCATTTGTAGATTGTGAAATACATTCTAGATATTTCATTTAAGAAAAAACTACCAGTCTAACAAATGGAGTTATACAGTTTACGTGTCGAAAATAACTATAACTATTACGTTTAAAGTGCTGAAAGATTAACAAATTTCGAGCTATCATTGTACAAAATGACGTAATGCCAGCAGTAACTATTACGTTTAAAGTGATGAAAGATTAACAAATTTCGAGCTATCATTGTACAAAATGACGTAATGCCAGCAGTAACTATTACGTTTAAAGTGATGAAAGATTAACAAATTTCGAGCTATCATTGTACAAAATGACGTAATGCCAGCAGTAACTATTACGTTTACAGTGCTCAAACGATTTACAAATTTCGCGCTATCATTATGCAAAAGACGTAATGCCAGCAGTAACTATTACGTTTACAGTGCTCAAACGATTTACAGATTTCGCGCTATCATTATGCAAAAGACGTAATGCCAGCAGTAACTATTACGGTTTAAGAAAAGAAATTATTAACAAACTTCATTCTATAAAGACACTGTGCAAAATGACGTATTATCAGCAATAACTATTACGGTTTAAGAAAAGAAATTAACACATTTCATTCAACAATGAAATTTATGCAGAATAATGACAGCAATAATTATTTCTTTTTTTTTAAGTTTAGAAATAATTAAAAGTCATTATGAAGTGGATCAATAACAATGGAAAGAAAGAAAGAACGAACGAACGAACGAACGAACGAACGAACGAAAGAAAGAAAGAAAGAAAGAAAGAAAGAAAGAAAGAAAGAAAGAAAGAAAGAAAGAAAGAAAGAAAGAAAGAAAGAAAGAAAGAAAGAAAGAAAGAAAGAAAGAAAGAAAGAAAGAAAGAATATTATATATGAGCATGAAGCAAAGATGCAAAATTCCAGAGAGGTGAACCCTAATAATAATCAATAGAAAATTGACAGTACATTTTGTGCTTTGTTTCAAAATATTTAAGATGCGTTTGTCTGATGATGAGCGCAAGCTTCTAGCAGAAGAATATACATGTATGAAATTAGGCAGGATTTAGGTCTGGAACCAGAGAAGAAATCTATATTCTGCAGTAAAGCGATCATGAATGAAGGCCTGTGCGGCGGAGCTATTTGATCAGATTTTGAAGTTCTGAGACGTCCTAACTGCAAAGTCATAAGCTGATTGACGTTCTTTCACAAGACACAGTGTCAGATCTGAGAGACAAAATTCAAGTGAACACCCAAGGGGGTTTTGTAAGCTTCAAAAGTGCAAAATTTGCTAATAGTGCTGATTGTTCTCACAGCTAGACATACTCTATCAGTGTTCAAAATGTGTTGTTACAAAGAAGCGGAGAAGTAGAAAATACACATATATTTGCTAGCGACTGATTGAATGTAATGGATGTGAACTAATAGTCATTGACTCTGGCAGAAATAAGGATTTAGTAAATCTTTAAGGAACAAAAACGAGCATGACCAGAAACTTATGTTTCTAAGTAACTGACTAAATGTAATGGATGTGTCACCAACACTAGTTGACTCTGGCAGAAATAAGGATTTAATCATTTTAAGAGCAACAAACATCACTTAACCTTATCATCAGGCATTTGTAACTTACTACTCATCATCCAATATTAAGGTTTATCAATCTGAATGGTGGAATCACTTTTATTAAGGCAACTTGATTTGTATGACTGAGAATTATTACGTACAAGGGTTGGGACACAGCATGGCGACTTGACGACGCTGTACGATTAAAGTGGCTATTTACGCATGTTACCAAAACAAGTTCCGAGAACACGACTTGTTGGTATATCAGAACACTTTGACAGATATCATTTAAATCAAGATTAAGCATCACCCTTGATGTCGAAATCATGTTCTAGACGGTGGAAACATTGTGAATAGTATCAAACCGCTACAGACAGATCAAGGTGTGATAGAGCTAAAATCTTTTCAAAAACCCAAATTAATTTATTTATTAATTTATTATTTATTAATTTATCTCAGATTAGGTTCTGCTTGTTTTGTATAATTATTTTTTATGTATTTATATTGCTTTGGTGCTTTAGTGTTTTTTCTTTCGTTTGTTGTCTTGTTTGTTGTTTAGTGGAGTTTCTTGTTGCCTGTTAGAACATATATTTTACCTTGACTAATTGTCAATCAGTATTTTATTTCCCGTTTTCAAATTACCACCCAATAAAATATATTTCAACCCTCAGCTATATTTTGACCATTTCCTGCGTCGTTAACACCAGTATCTGAGTTGCTGTTGGTTGTGTTTTTAAATAGAAATGTAAAATTATAAAACATTTGGTTATATATGTTGCAATGAAATCCAATAATGCGAAAGAACACTGGGACAGCAAACAGAACGGCTTCCATCATCACTCTCAAAAAAACATTTTCTTTTATTGTTTCCTTACACAAAACAACACACCAATTTATAATTATCAACTGGGTTGGGTTTTTTTGCAGATTCGAACACTACCAACGCTGTGGCGCGTCAACAAACCTGACTTCTTCATTTGGGTGCTCACCGCCCTGGTCAGCATCTTAGCTGACCTTGACCTTGGACTAATGGCGGGCGTTGGCTTTTCGCTGCTGACTGTGTTGATGGTGAGTCAACTAGCAACTGGCACTTTGCTGGGAAAATCTGAGTTTGAGGACGTCATCATGGCCACGGACCGCAAAGGTGTCCGTCCCGTACCAGGGGTTTGCATCTTCAAGTGAGTAACTTCCCTTGGAATGGTTTATTTCTTTTGCATAGGTTTATTTACATTACTTTGGTGCTACATTGCTTGGCATTGAATCTCGAGAGTGGCTGCGATTTAATCAGTCATTAAAATTCAGTACTCGCATTCTTGTTTTTAGACTGTCCAAAACTAAGAAGGGTTTGTGCCCGTTTTTCAAAAATAATAAAGATTGTTAAGTTTGGTTGTCTTAGTTTAGTGATAACTCTGCTAGCCAGTGAGATTACATTGCATCCATCGTCGCCATCAATGTTATCCCAGTAGTCATGAATAGTTACAGAGACCAGCGCGAGTGCATGACTTATTTTACCCCTCTTAGCCATTACATTTCCTAATGAGACCTAACCATCAACATCTTCATCATTATCATCATATAATAACACCATCATCTTTGTCATTATCAGCAACAGCATTTCGCCGTGAATAGTTATTCCAAACCAAATCACACCTGTAACACTAACAAATGATTTTTCTGTTTTCTATTTTTGTTACATTAGCGCGAGAAGATTATATACTGGTGTTTCCCCCTTGTTTTGCATATTTCACAGGTTTGAGTCCCAGCTGTACTTTGCTAGCGTGGATCGCTTCAAGAAGCAGCTATTTGCACTAGTATACGATCCAGCCAGATTCCTGCGCAAGAGGCCAAAGGTCAAAGTCATCTCCGAGGGCATCATAACGGTTCAAGCAGTGGCAGCATCTATGTTTGCCAAAGAGATGCTGAATGAAAAAGGGGACGGCACTCTCAGTGGAGAAATTAATGAGGGATACAAGACCTCGGAAGAAGCTGAAGATAGGACACAAGCTGGAAACGCTAATGGGTCATATCCGAAAGAGTGGTCAATCAAGAACTCCTCCAACGCCAACGATATCCACCACCTGCTTTTGGACTGTTCTGCCATGACCTACATCGATACAGCTGGCGTCGACGCACTTCAGGTGATTTCCAGCCTATTCAGAAAGTCTGGCACCGAAGTCCTTTTGGTCGGAATGCCACCTGTGTCGCTAAAAACACTAAGAAAATCTGGTTTCCTGAAAACGTTCGGCGAAGACAGACTGTTCTACTCTCTCTTTGACGCTCTGTGCGCGGTGAATCAAAAAGACAATTACATGTCCAAGTTATGACCCGAGGAGCAAGCTGCTCATTTGCAGGGATGTCTGCGATTGCTGACACACTTAACATGGTTTACAGGACAATGTCGATGTGTTTCTGTTATCATTTTAATGATTTCCAATCTCATGCTTTCTCGCCGTAACGTTAACTTTAAAATTATCAGAGTAGAAACATGATGAATTTTCTGTACAGTGTGTCCTCAAAACAGAATTTCGAGGATGATTGTACAGGAAAGTCTTTTACAATTTCTGCATTCTGTCTTATGTAGCGTGTAGATTTTGTCATTTTTTTTACGTTTATAAAGCAGTTTTCTTCCTTCGTGCGTGTTACTTTACTTTATTTAAAAGACTGTTTCCTGAAAATCTATTACATGATCCTATTCTATGATATTTTGTGACGCCAGCACGTTTATTTCATCATTCTCTTTTACATGAAATCATAATCATGTCAAAAATAATGATATCATAATGAAATTGTGCCATCAACAAATGATGACGTTTAAAATATAATCATGATTTCATACAACAACGACATCACGTTATGACGATTAAACTTTGCTTATTTCGGAGGCATCATAGTATATTACACAAAATTAAGTCGTCTGTGACTTCCTCATTCTCATTATGAATTTTTAAAGGCAAAATGTAAATAATGCTTCCTCAATTTAACAATGACGTAATTTATATAATATAGCGACGTGACGATGACAACGTCTGCTGACGTCATATGTGATGGTCATTTGTTATTATTATATTGTTATTAACATTATTTTATTGTTTTTTTATAATTATTATTTTCCTTTCCTTTTGTGTATGTTTGATATTGTTTGAGGAGGGGGGATGTTGTTGGAGTGTGGGGCTGAATATACAACTTCTAACATGTACAATGTACAGATAACTAGAAGTGATTACACACCACTCGACGCTTATACTCTTAGACATAGCTGTCTCTGTCATGTGTTGTCCTTCGTGGTGTCTTTCACGGATTTCTGACACGTGCCTTAGTAATGTTACAGTTCATTCAGAGCTGTCTGACCGAGAATGAATTATGCATCAAAGAATGTATGGTTCTCTCCAATGGTCAAAAATTCCTCTTACTAAAACAGCAATAAATCATAGTGTGGTCCCGCCTGGTTTAATTTCCCTATTTATGCCTTAAAGTTGCTGTTCTTTATCTTGCTATTGTTGCTGTTGTTTGTCATTCTTATTATAATTTTATTATAATTGCCGTTCTTGTTATTGATATTCACTATTTCATTGTTATTTACTGATCTTGATTTTGCTATAGTTCCTGATATTATACTTGTTATTGTCATGTTATGCGGTGTTGTATTGCTATTATTATTATTTTTACTGCTTTTGTTATTGCTATTGATACTGACATTGTTATTTACGTTATTGTTATTCTTCTTTCGTAATCAAGATACAGTTCTTCCCCAGTGCAAGCGTTAAAACCTAATCTATATGCATATCACAGATAAATTTCCACGCTTCGGAGACATCACGGCTTTAAAACTCACAAAAATCATCAAAAGCTGTAAGTCTATGGTCGCGTCTTCTCTGTCATCGATGGCACCACGTGTCGTCCACTTCAGTTAGCCACGTTTTAAAGCAGCAGAAATAATTGATAGTGAGTCCTCATAGGGGATGATAACACTTCGTGAATTATCAGCAGTCGATATTATCTCGTGGTCTAAAAGGATCTGTCTTTTAAATAGCTCACAAGGAATCGATCGCTTTCATTATTCATGAACGCAATTACCTAATCACCAAAATTTATTTAGAAGAATTTAATACTTTTGTTTTTAGTATTTAAGATATTAAAAAAATTATACATTCGTCTGTACATTTACCTTTCTCTTTCGCTTATGAGTGAATTACAAATAAAATTAATCGAAGAAGCACATGAACATTACTAATTATTAGTATGTAAAAGAATCGGCATGGATTGTAATAAAATATGAAGTGCGGTAAGAGAACTACATGATGATCCAAAAGGATGTCACCCAGTAGGACAGACCTTTGGCGGTAGGGACTCTTCCGTAACCAAGCTAAATATAAATCGGAGATTAGGGGGAGAGGTGGTATGTGATCGTCAGATGAGTAATTAGTAGTAGTAGTAGTAATTATTATTAGTAGTAGTAATTATTAGTAGTAGTAGTAATTATTATTAGTGATAGACTGACGCTTTAAGACTCAGTTTAATGCAAAGAGTGAGCTCAGCTGTATGTGGATGTCAGAGTTGTATCAAACACACAGGTGGCATAGATCCCCATTCACTGTTGCATCAAACATATAGGCGACATAGGTCCCCATTCAATGTTGTAACAAACACAGGCGACATAGGTCTCCATTCAATGTTGTATCAAACACAGGCGACATAGGTCCCCATTCAATGTTGTATCAAACACAGGTGACATAGGTCTCCATTCAATGTTGTCAAACCTACCGGCAATATGTCGTTATTCATTGTTGTATCAAACACAGGCGACATATGTCAACTTTCAATGTTGTATCAAACACACATGCGACATAGGTCCTCATTCAGTGTTGTAACAAACACACAGGCGACATAGGTCAACTTTCAGTGTTGAAATTAAGTCCAAAACAGACTAGAGCATGTTTCTGATTTGTTTTGTCTCCCTCCTTTTTTTTTTATAAAAATAGACTGTATCTGTACACTAGTGCGTAGGATTGGGGGCTAACAATTCTGAAATTTTATCTCGAAAGAAAAAAACACTTGAAATTGTTTATAAATTAACTTCTGGTCTGAGATTTTTTTTTTCATTATTCTTTCTTTCAACCAAAAAAAAAAAATGATGAACACGTTATTCATGTTATTATGGGATCCTCTTAAGAGTCAGAACAAGACATTTTATGACGTTTAGCTTGTTCATGTTGTGTTTGCTTTTGGCGTTCTCATTTTGTTGTCTTGCGCTAAATATATTTCCTTTTACCTTTATTTTGGTTGTATATTGCTAATTATTAATTTTCTCTTTGTGTTCTGATTATATTAGGACCGAGAGGAAACTCGACATTATTTGCATTCTGGTGTATAAAACAGTTTTTGTTTTCTGAGCTATAACGGATTGCCGGACGTAATTATCCCTATGTGAAAGGGAGATCATTCTTACTGCAGTTTATAATTCTTTTGGCATTTGTGACGTGTTGCATGTAATTTGTAGCGTTTGGGAAAGAAGGGAAGGAATCAGCTAGACATCAGCACAAAAGGTTTCACACAGATTAGAGATTGTTTCAGTATTTCTGGTACCATTCAGTTTTTAAAATGTCCTTTCCTCGTGAAAGTTGTTTTTCCCCAGCAAGTGCGAAATTGTAAATATTTTTCTCCAAAATGCACTGAAAAATGAACTCACGTCATTGTATTATCTTATAAATTGATAAAGATTACCTTTAAAACGCCCCTTATGAAAATTAACATCATGAACAAAGGTACAGTTATTACGGATGGGTGTGATCTGAGGAGCAATTAATGGGAGTGAATTAAAGTTGTGGAATGTTTACAGTGTAGCATATATTATAATGTGAGTGTGTTTAATGTGCTCTGCGAGTATATAATTCTTATTAGAGAAAGTGGGTGGGTGAGTGAGTAGTTGAATGTGTGTGTCTGTGTCCATAATGCATCCACTCGCGTGCGAGAGAGAGAGAGAGAGAAAGAGAGAGAGAGAGATAGATAGATAGATAGATAGATAGATAGATAGATAGATAGATAGATAGATAGATAGATAGATAGATAGATAGATAGATAGATAGATAGACAGACAGATAGATAGATAGATAGATAGATAATAGACAGACAGAGAGAGAGAGATGGAGAGATGGATGGATGGATGAAGATGGGTGGATGGGTGGGTGGTTAGATGGAGGGAGGGAGGGATGAATGGATGGATGGATGGATATAAAACTTATATGGATTGATGATAAAACTTAACAGCGAATAAAAAATCAAAATTTAGCTATGATTTCTACAGCAATGTGGAATTCACTGACATCCACCTCCCACCCAAATCCAACGCACACCTAAATGAACCATTCAGTATCTGATGGTACCCGAAAATATACATCTGAAGTGTTTGCCTGAGTATTGTAAATGCGTAGTTCATTTACGCGGTTGTCTCTTCTGCGAATTGATTGCGCTACAAGGACATGGCGCTACCAATATAAAGGCCAGAATTGATTGCTCGTGTGCTGAGTCTAAATTTGTCTCCCTTTTTACTGGGTCCTCATAGGAACACACTCGTCTATATTCATTTTATTACTGCTTCACTTATTAGAAACGTCATAAATATGTCGTAATGTGTCGTCAGTGAAGGTCAGTTACAGTGAGGCTCGCAAAGGGTGCTATATATTTCAAGGTCATGTTTGCTACGTAAAAAGAAATATTTGTAAGAGTGACAATGAGTACATGATTTCATTATGTAATCAGTCACGTGCACCCCTTTGTTACTGATTATTAATTAATAACTCGTAATTAATTAAAAGTGATCGAGAATCTTAATTTATGGTTATTAACAATTCTCCCACAAGACCATTATGTCTCTCACTTGGCGGATTACAAGTATGTCGTAAAAATTCTACTCTTTACACTAAAATAAGATAGATGTTTTACTGTCCCATAACGTTTCTACAGGTGGAAACGTCTTACTAAAGGAGTAATAAAAATTCGTGTTTTATTTATATTTAACGAGCCCCAATTCACCCACTATTACTCCAACATAATTATAGTTTTGAAATATGTGCAAGAAGGTAAATAAATGTAACAATAAATGTATTAAATCAACAATCAATATACATACATACAGATGCAATGAAAATGTTATTTGACATCAACATTCCACGAAACAACGTTCAAGTAACTCCAATACCTATACATTCTACTATATAATTCCAATACCTATACATTCTACTATATAATTCCAATACCTATACATTCTACTATATAATTCCAATACCTATACATTCTACTATATAATTCCAATACCTATACATTCTACTATATAATTCCAATACCTATACATTCTACTATATAATTCCAATATCTATACATTCTACTATATAATTCCAATACCTATACATTCTACTATATAATTCCAATACCTATACATTCTACTATATAATTCAGCAGTAAGATTAGAATCCAAAAATAGATTACAAGACTATTTTTATCATAGAAGAAATGGAGTTATGACGTAAGCTGCAACAGTGCTATCTAAGTCATAAGTTTATTGTTCATGATAGAATAGTCGATCTCCCAGTGCTCTGCTAAGCATATTGTAGAATGTTCCAACACTGTTGATCTCCCAGTGCTAAGCATATTGTAGAATGTTCCAACACTGTAGATCTCCCAGTGCTAAGCATATTGTAGAATGTTCCAACACTGTAGATCTCCCAGTGCTAAGCATATTGTAGAATGTTCCAACACTGTAGATCTCCCAGTGCTAAGCATATTGTAGAATGTTCCAACACTGTAGATCTCCCAGTGCTAAGCATATTGTAGAATGTTCCAACACTCTAGATCTCTCAAGGCTAATCTAGGAACAGGTTCGCAGTATTAGCTTCTGGAGTAGACAATCACAGTAACGAATTTATATCAATCCTTTTGCTAGAAAGTTCTACAGTGGAGCCGGACACACGTGTCGATATACACAATTGTGGTGCAGTGAATCATCACAACCGCCACACTCTTATGATGGAAACTTCTCAAGTACACCACAAGCTGTACAAAGAGGAAAGGAAAAAAGTCTTGCTCCATTCTGTAACATCATATCCAAGAGCAATACTAAGTTCCAAGTTTAATGATCTCTATACACCATTCTTTCTTATAATCATTCTCAACTTACAATTCCTGCAACAGTATTTATTAGGCCGATACATCCGTGCAACATAATAAATACAATATAATCAATTATGAACGTGCTTCTGCTAGAAAAATGTCACGTGTTTAACATATCACATACAATTATCATAATTCACTAATGTAGAAATAATAGTCTTTTCACAAAATAATCTTTATATTATATTACAAATAAAATATATCAATAGCCATGTGCACAAAATATTTCTAAGTCCATTCTCTCTCAATCAGTCCGTTATCTCACCATTAAGCTTACAATTGCCTTTTCATGACCGGACTTGAGTTACATCAAAATTAAAGTGATTAGAATATAGAACTTTCTTCAACAGATAAGTTTCGGTTCCTACCCATTGGCTAGTTTCTTATGTGTACATGTTAAACTATTGGATAGCAAAATTTACTCATCCACTCTGGATTGGTTTGGATTACATCAACAAGTTCTAGCATATTCTTTAACTGAGTTGTTATTTTAACTCTTTTGTACTTACAAAAATATCATCATGCACAGTACCCGAAGGTCATGAAGGTCATGTCATACTGACACTTAACAAACTAAACAATAATTAAGTTTAAAATAGATAGATAGATAGATAGATAGATAGATAGATAGATAGATAGATAGATAGATAGATAGATAGATAGATAGATAGATAGATAGATAGATAGATAGATAGATAGATAGATAGATAGATAGACAGACATTATCGTTTTACCAGTTATGGTTCGCCCTCCTTGAACAAGTGCTTCTCTTTGTCATCTGAAGTGTTCCCAGCTATTTTAAAAACATTTATTGTTAAACCTCTTCATAGCCAAAAGAGCCAACCCTTGACTTTAAAGATTTATAATAGAAATTCCGTCCTAATTCTAATTTCTCACTTATATCGTAAGTGTCCGAGAAAGTGATATAGTCACAGATTTTATGTTGTGTCAGAGAAAGTGATATAGTCACAGATTTTATGTTGTGTCAGAGAAAGTGATATAGTCACAGATTTTATGTTGTGTCAATGAAAGTGATATAGTCACAGATTTTATGACTTAAGTGTCAGAGAAAGTGATAAAGTCACAGATTTTATGTCGTAAGTATTAGAGAAATTGATAATGGAACAGATCTTATGACGTAAGTGTTAGAGAAATTGTTAATGGAACAGATCTTATGACGTAAGTGTTAGAGAAATTGATAATGGAACAGGTCTTATCCCGTGTTATATGTTGCCATCGTAACAGTAATTCTCAGCCAGTACATCGATCTTGACAATACAGAATCAGTATTTGCGAAAGGCATTAACTTTCTTACTTCCCTTTATGGACGATA
The DNA here is from genome assembly GCA_028829895.1 of Sinotaia quadrata. Taxonomy (NCBI): domain Eukaryota; kingdom Metazoa; phylum Mollusca; class Gastropoda; order Architaenioglossa; family Viviparidae; genus Sinotaia; species Sinotaia quadrata. Next base: position 37,138,012 of record CM054184.1, read on the forward strand.
GCAGGAGTCCACTTCTTACTTCTATTTATGGACGATAGCAGGATTCCACTTCTTACTTCCCTTTATGGACGATAGCAGAGTCCACTTCTTACTTCCCTTTATGGACGATAGCAGGAGTCCACTTTTTACTTCCCTTTATGGACAATGGCAGGAGTCCACTTCTTACTTCCCTTTATGGACGATGGCAGGAGTCCACTTCTTACTTTCCTTTGATAACGATAGCAGGAGACCACTTCTGGTAATGGACGACAGCAGGAGTCCACTTTTTAGTCTGCGTACTCTGCAGTTTCGAAACCTTTGGACCTTGGACACGCTCAAACATTATCGCCAGCATGATTTTACATTCGCGTTGACAGCCCTGTCACAGTTCTAGTCATACCAGACAGAATTCTGATAGTGTCTGTAAATGGAAAGAACTATAGCCCAGCCGACCTCACTTAGATATACACTAAGTCCTGTACTTGAGCCAATATACCACTAAGTCCTTTTCTTGAGCCAATATACCACAGAGTCCTGTTCTTGAGCCAATAAACCACTGTTCTTGAGCCAATTATCTTCCTCCTCTGCTCGCACTTCTCTCCTGTATGTTGGCAGACGAGTCACAAGCTGACAACACTCATGTGCATAAGTATAATTTTTTTTTTCAAATATCACTTAAATTTGGCCATCTTGATAAACTTAATACTGCTATCAATTTTATCGAGAACATTTCTTATGTTAATTTCTTAAATGGCATCACGTGACAAGGTCCAGAAGAAGGAGGTTTGGTGATCACTTCTAAATAAACATCATCGTCATACTCTGATTCCCCACGACTGTCAATTAATTTCAGTGGCCATCCCTATTGCATTGTTCTAGTCACTGATAAAACTGGATAATTTTCTTGACAGTCTCTGTCTTGACAGCATGCTGTGAATGAGGCGGGGCACACAATGCCTGGAGGTCTGTTAGCTCTCGATCGAAGCCACAAAATCTCTCGTGTGTTCGTTTTCAGTGCAGTCAGAGGTTTCGCTGACTGAAAGAAAGTTCAAAGCGTAGTTTCTAGAAACACTAAGCAACCCCTACAACCTAACGTAAAATTCCCCTTCCCCCTTTCCATAATTGACTGCCTGTTCACTATAGATCACAATGGTGTCTCATTCTTCTTTTTCTTAGTAATAGAAGAGGTGGTAGTGGTAGTAGTAGTAGTAGTGGTTGTAGTAGCAGTAGTGATGGTGGTGGTGGTAATAGTACTATTGGTGGTTATGGTGATAGTAGTATTGGTGGTGGTGATAGAGGTAGTGGTGGTTGTGGGATTAGTAGTAGTAGTGGTGGAGGTAGTAGTAATGGTAGTTGTGGGTGGTAGTAGTAGTAGTAGTAATAGTGGTTGTAGTAGTCGTGGTGATGGTGGTGGTAGTAGTAATACTAGTGGTGGTGGTGGTGGTGGTAGTAATACTAGTGGTGGTGGTGGTAGTAGTAGTAATACTAGTGGTGGTGGTGGTGGTAGTAGTAATACTAGTGGTGGTGGTGGTAGTAGTAGTAATATTAGTGATGGTGGTGGTGGTGGTAGGGATAAGGATAGGTGTAGTAAGGGAAGATAACAGTAGATAGAAGCAAACAACTCGCGCGTACTAAATTAAAGTCAGGTGGGCGTGTAGAAATGCTGTGATGAAGTGTGTCACTATCCCACATCTAGGGTTATAAAAGTACTGGGACGCGAACCCTTGACATAGTATAAGTAAGAGAAATCAGTCCTTCAAGGGCAGTATCGAGCAAGATATAACCGCTTATATTCTGTTTAGCCTACACTGTAAATACATCACAATTGTAAGCATTCTATTTTTTGTGATTTTATATTAGAGATTGTCTTTTTCAAGTTAGCTTAAAATTAATCTGTACATTTTTTATTATTTTAACTTTTGATAATGATGTTTTTTTCTAATGTGTAATTAAATTTAAAGGATACAAATTTTTAGGGCTCGTTAGTGAAATTATTGGTAGCCCATAATTAATTTGCTTTCTTCTATACTCCAGCGTAACCTGAAGCTCGCATTTATAAACTGTGTTTGACAATATGTAATCACTGACAGTTGCATATATAAATTGAAGACTTCATCTATTGTGTGACGGGACTTCAGATAATTATTGTGACGTGTCACATGCCTGCCCAAGCTTTTTAATTCATAAAATGAGAAAATGTGCACATTTTCGGATTGATATACTACAGATTGATACACACATTTGCTCAGGTATTTTAGTTTCAGTGTCGAACACACAGATGTTTGTGTATTTAGTGACTTTAATATTGAGGAACTGTAATACATGGTTCTAAAAAAACGCACACTTACAGTTTTGTTGTTCAGGTCATTAGGCTATGTGCCGTAACAGAGTGACAGTTTTGCTGTTCAGGTTATTAAGCTATGTGCCGTAACAGAGTGACAGTTTCAATCAGAAATTTTCGTCATAAAATACGTACACGTTCTTTGAGATATCGTGCATCATAAACTTTCGTTTCTGAATATTTTTATCTTTTCAGACTAGCACAGTCACAGAAGTAATTTATGACACATGTCCAGACAATCCCACACCCATTTAACAAATCGAATCGAAATTCTTTTCGATTATAATTTTTTTTAAATATTCTTGACGGATGTTTCTATGCCACTGTATGAGAGAATGTGACATTTGGTTAGAGAATGGAGACTCAAATGATTAATTAATTATCTACCACCCCGGGTTCCCTGTAACCGTAGGCTAGTCCCCTCAGAAGGCACCTTCTGGCAAGTCAGACGTGAAGTATAGAATGAAGGACAAATAGTTCACAATAGAAGAATAGCCCCCATCCCCCAACCCCAGGTATGTTATCGGTAGGGTTATTTAATTATTGTGAAAGACTAACATGAAACATGAAAGTGAGTCACGCCAAGACGAGCGATCTAAGAAATAAATATATTTCAAAAAGGTAATAGAAAAGGAAAACTGGGCTATGTAAATAGCTAACAAAAAACATTATAAAGGAAACTGGGTTATGTAGATATCTAACGACACTATAAAAGAAACTGGTTTATGTAGATAGCTAACAACATTATAAAGGAAACTGTGGGTTATTTAGATAACTAACAACATTATAAAGGAAACTGTGGGTTATGTAGAAAGCTAACAACATTATAAAGGAAACTGTGGGTTATTTAGATAACTAACAACATTATAAAGGAAACTGTGGGTTATGTAGATAGCTAACAACATTATAAAGGAAACTGTGGGTTATTTAGATAACTAACAACATCATAAAGGAAACTCTGGGTTATGTAGATAGCTAACAACATCATAAAGTTGGCTAGAAGCAATTAGTTTTGATCATAATTATATGGAATATTTCCGACAGACAAGAGTTGACGATGCTGAAGTTGAAGCTTGTTGATAGCATTGCCAACTTAGCTGCAGTGGTCTACGCCTGGCAGATTGTAGGGGTCGAGTCGAAATTCATGTGTTCTCCTGGCCAGTAGTCTGATTAAGATAAAAGTTGCTCTCGCGGCCCAGTGCTAAATCGAAGAGTCCAAAAGTGTATGAGTACACATCTGTAGAGAAAAGCATGGAGACTTAGAACCTGCCAACACGTGTTCTCAGAGAGAACGCTCTCTCAAACACACATTTATATCTAATAATCAATTTAGGCTGGATATGCAGTTTACAAAGGAATATGATTATAGGCTAAAGAATACAAACATCTGTAAGACTAAATATTCAAGGGTAGAGGCAAATCCACATCCCTTATGCACAACGGATGGTTGTCCTCTGCAGTAAGTTAACGGATATAAAATATTAAATATCTTGTTTCAAGTTATATTTATAAATTTATTTGGGTGAGCCAAAATACTGCGTGCATCTGGCCTCTACGGTCGAGCGGCGCTGGTCCGCCAGATTCTAGGACTGCCTAATTAAATATTCATCGCAAGCGGTCAAGCAGTGCTCTGAGAGGTCGGTTATATGGAGGGTAGAATAGTTAATTATAGCGACATTATGGGTATAAATAATGTAAAAGATGGGTAACAGTGATCGCTTCTCATAAAGACAGAGTGGAGTAGACTATTTTTAGCATACGGTGGAAGTGTGGTGACTTTATGACATTATGTGGCAGAGACGATGAATTGCGCTTGTATGTAATCAGCGTTTTCATTTTATATGGCAAAAAGAACAGCGTGTGTGTCAGTTAAATGCAGCAACTCTCAGAAGCAAGAAGTTCACCGATATGCTCGTTCTTGCTGAAAACATTGACAGACAAAAGTGACAATTGTTAATTTAATAAATAAATATGTAAACAAGCAAATAGACATATAAGGCAAATGTAAGCATTTGATAGAGATAGATAGATAGATAGATAGATAGATAGATAGATAGATAGATAGATAGATAGATAGATAGATAGATAGATAGATAGATAGACAGATAGATAGATAGATAGATAGATAGATAGATAGATAGATAGATAGATAGATAGATAGATAGATAGATAGATAGATAGATAGATAGATAGATAGATAGATAGATAGATAGATAGATAGATAGATAGATAGATAGATAGATAGACATCTGGTTATTTCACTTTAATTCAGTAGTCAGGAAGTTTACGACTGATATTGCTTTATGCAATAAATCGGAGTAAGCCGCAAAACAACAGTTAACAATCAACTGCTAATTTTAGAATTAATCTGACGTTATCCGAACCTTAGAATAGCGAGGGCCCAACAACTATTCTTTGCGAACCAGCTACCACAGTTGAAACCTGGCAAAATGATTGATATATTTCTTCTTAAGTTTACTTCTTGATTTTGCGGACAAAATTATTTTCACTAGAGTTGATTTACTATATATGTTTTTATTATTTTTTTCTAGGTGGTAGGAGGAAAAATTGGGAGAGAGCGGGATAAAACAAATCTGTCCTTTCTTGGTGAAGTTGACCTCAAGTTCATTAAGTGTACATACAGCTAGAGGAGTATATGCAGTGGTGGCCCCTTGAGTGTAATAGCAGCTGATTGGTTTCCCTTCGTTCAAAGTTAAACATATAAGTGTAGGGTTCTTTTCAATAGAAATTATTGTTTAGTCTTCCTTTAATATAATATTTATTCACAAAAATAAAATGGAGGAAATGCTAAAACCAGAAAGATAATTTGAACACATAAACGCTGCAACAAACTTTGGTAAATGAGTTATAGGTATACTAGGATGAAAAGCGTCACCAAGTATCTCAGCAATTCGTTTAAATAATCGTAAATTAGGGCAATACTATTACTGATCACTAATGGAAAGATATGTCTAAGGATGAATAATCTCCACTACAATAATTCATCACAATTTTTAATAGTATTTCATCTGTTCTATTTACGTTCTAATAAGCCATTAAGTATAATGTTTATCATCGTAACTATACGCTTAACTAATAATGAATTAAACCAATGCTATAGGAACTGTTTTCTAATTCTGTCTATTTACTTCTTTTTTATTAGATGGATATTAGTTAGTGAGTCAGATAGTTTGTTAATTGATTAGATAGTTAGTTAATTATTTTTTTTAATTACTGTTTTCTAATTCTGTCTATTTACTTCTTTTTATTAGATGGATAGTTAGTTAGTGAGTCAGATAGTTTATTAATTGATTAGATAGTTAGTTAATTAATTAACAAGTATAAGGTTAGTTAATTACAGTCTTCAAATAAAAATACGCCCATATTCAATCGTATGCCAGTACCCTAATATGCCCAAATTCGAGCGTATACCAGTCTCAATTCAATCCTAGTCCGGACTCCTAGTCTAAATATGCCCACATTCAATCTTATACCAGTCTCCTAATATGACCACATTAAGCATTTACCAGTCTACTAACATGCCCACATCAAAGCGTATACCAGCCTCAATTCACTCCTAGTCTAAGTATGTCCACGTTCAATTATATACTAGTCTTCTCATCATTTGATGTCCATATTCCGTCTTATTTCTGCCTCAGTCTATACATGCCCACATTCAATCTTTAACCAGTCTCCTGGTCTAAATATGCCAACATTTGATCTTATTCTTACAGCTTCGCCTATACATGCCCACATTCAATTTTTAACCAGTCTAATCTAAATATGCCCACATTCAATCTTTAACCAATTTCCTGGTCTAAATATGCCCACATTCAATCTTTAATCAGTCTCCTAGTCTAAATATGCCAATATGCAGGTATAATGTACCAACACTTCCTAATGTTCTGCAATAAAATATGCATAGGACCCTGTTTAAAATAAATTTAATTAAGGTAAAAGTCTTCCCTTGCTGTATATGTGCCATATGCACGTCTGGTATTCTTTATTGTTGTTGTTTCTATACTGAGTGTCAGTTTACCAAGAACAAAAAACCCGCAACAATTATTTTTCACTCAACATCGTATTCCATTACTTTTAATACTTAGTCTCCAAGTTGTTTACCGTAAACGTCACGTCGACCTCACAGAATGACGGCAGAGTACTGCCAACCCTGGTGACCTTTGGCATACGTCACAGGCAGCAAACTAGCGTCTAAAAATAAGCGTAAATTTCACTCCCTAGCGAGAAAAAAAAGATGCCGACATATTTTCTGGAACGACCGAAGAAACAAGCATGCCTTCGTTAAAAACCACGTGTGATCCTGCCGAAAATCGGTGAGTTAACGGCTTTAATGGCGAGAATGTCAAATTACTTTACTGCGAGAAAACCAAACTAATTAGTCCCTTTTCGTCATCTCTTTCCTCTCATCTCTTCCGCCCAGCACCGCCTCTTTGTACGCTGAACTTGCTTGTGTATAGGTCAGTGACTCGACTGCTAGAATGTGAAGAGCGAAAAGGGGGTCAGGAAGATTAGGTCAGAGATAAAATAATTTTACTTTTTAGAATCAAAGACACGTAGAAATACCAGAATGGCTGTTTGAGCTAGATGGGCTGTCTACTGTTGCTGACATTTCCTGGAGAGTCTCAGACTTTACTGAGAGGGTGTGGAGGAAGTCTTTAAGTGCTTTTCAAAACATGGTAACTGAACAGCCTATTGACACGCCTCAAAACACGCCGTGTCCAGATTCTGGCGCTAATGGGATGCTAGTGTTTGTTCTCTGAATAAAATATAAATTTTGTAAATGTTAAAACCACTTAGAGCCAAATGCACCTGTACAATACAAAGCAACTCTGTAAACTGTACAAGACGCGACACGGGACGATGTAGGCAACATTGGTCAGGAAAACAACTACAACCAAATATACAATAACATAGTCTGGTAGTGTACAGCGTGTAATGTTGTATGGATACTTTATCGTCAGTCATTCATTGCAGATATAGTATTCATAGAGCACGAAGCATAGACTAGTATTTATAGAGCATGAAGCATAGTATAGAGCATGAAGCAAAGACTAGTGTTCATATAGCATGAAACATAGACTAGTGTTTATAGAGCATGAAGCAAAGACTAGTGTTTATAGAGCATGAAGCAAAGACTAGTGTTTATAGAGCATGAAGCATAGACTAGTGTTTATAGAGCATGAAGCAAAAACTAGTGTTGAATGGCGAGCCGAGACGAAAAGGGGACACAGCTAAAAATAGCTTTTCAGTATGATAGTATCTGCTTCATATAGGCACTGAAATAGACTTATCATGACCGTGGCATTAAGGGAGATAATTATATAGAAATGTTCTGTAAGCCATTTCTTCATATCACTTGATTTCAGAGAAATTCTATGCAAAAATTGCCGTACTTTTATACTGTACATATTGATTCATACTGAATGAACATATTTACGTATATTGTACAAATTTTAAATACATTTGTTATGTCCGGATACATGTTTAAATACATTTGGTATTGTCCACTTACATTTTTTAATACATTTGTTAATGTTCACAAACGTATTTAAATACATCTGTTATTGTTCAGAGGCATAAATATTTATCCGAAGCTCCGACATTTCAGTGTGTACAACACAATTATTTTAATATTTAATAAAAGTCTCAATTGAAAACTTTTAATAGAGTAATGTTGCATATTTTCAAAAATATTTGACTTTTGTTTGAATATTGCTTTACTTCCAAGATTTTCGTTAAGAATTCCAATCAAGAGAAAGCAGAGTAAAACTCTTTAGATGCAGGCAACCATTTCCATATTACTACACAATGAAATAGATATAAAGAAAATGTTTACATTTTTATAACAATAATAGCTGTAATAACAATAAACACAAGATGTAATACATAATTTTATAAGCGCTTAAGAACTTAAGAACAAGACGTAATACATAATTTTATAAGCGCTTAAGAACTTAAGAACAAGACGTAATACATAATTTTATAAGCGCTTAAGAACATAAGAACAAGACGTAATACATAATTTTATAAGCGCTTAAAGAACTTAAGAACAAGACGTAATACATAATTTTATAAGCGCTTAAGAACTTAAGAACAAGACGTAATACATAATTTTATAAGCGCTTAAGAACTTAAGAACAAGACGTAATACATAATTTATAAGCGCTTAAGAACTTAAGAACAGTCGCACATAAAATGCACAAGCCTAAAAGTATTCGCACTACTTAAGTACACGATAGAACTAAAGATAATGTAACTGTAGACAACAGTGATTCAACAAACAAATTGGCAATGTAATAAACAGCTATTGAAAAGAGAGGCGCATGAATAAAATGAATTTGTAACTGTACAGTTTGGGCCAAAACTAAGAAGAAACGGTTATAATCGTGCTGATGAAAAAGAAACACGATGTCTTATGAGAAGTACAGAAGATCACCTGTATTTCACCTCGAAAGGAGACGAATTCCGAGAAGGTGGACCCTTCTAGTATGCAAATGGACATTGAACGAATGACTTAACTTTTCAGATAATTGACTTTGCACAACTTAACTCTTCAGTCCATTGAATGTGAATTTGTCCGATGACGAACGCAAGCCTCTAGTAGGAGAGCAAGCGAGTGAGATCAGACAGGTACGTGAATTGTAAAACGTCAGGCGCTACACTTACGAACAGATGGCCAGTAAAGAAAGTCGAGAGAATGAGTGGCAGGATCGGTTCTAGGAGCTCTGAGAATACCTGAGTTACAGAGGTTTGGGACATTTTGAAGATTCTTGTCAAGACACAATGCTATAATAAAGTCGAATAGTGAACGCACAAGGATTTCTGCAGCATCAACAATAAGAAACTTGAGAGCAATGTTAATTCGTCGCAGATCTAGATATGCTGTTCAGTAAGTACTGAAAATGTGCTGCAGAGAGAGAGAGAGAGAGAGAAGCCAAAATGTTCACCCAGATTTCTCATCGACTGATCGAAATCAATGGTAATGTCACAAGTGTTCTTTGTCTCTGGCAGTGGTAAGTTTTCAGAAACTCGGGAGCAACAAGCATGACTTTAATTTTATTGTCGGTCATTTGTAACTTACTACTCATCATGAAAGACTTTAGTACCAGAAACACATTTCTCCTAAGTGTTGATAGTGGACACAGACTAATTGGCTACAGTTGAGTACCACCATAATACAACTTTGGAGGACACGTCTGGCGACTTGTGACCTCTGGATAGGACTGTGCCTCCTTGAAAAAAAAAATGGTGCCAGCAATAAAGATTTTCTAGATAGTTGACCTTGTTAGGACACCGTAATAAAGATTGTCTGGTATGTTTATCATAATCGGACACAGTTTATTTTCTTTCCGAGAGATATGATCTGAACTAAAATAAATCAGCAACATGGATGCATTCTGGAAATGGTGGAGTTACACTCCATGGTCGAAATCACGGTGCCTGCAAACTAATCAAGAAGTGTAAGAACTGAAATTTCTCCATCACCCTCAGCAAAACAGTTGAAGTCAAAGACACATTTTACAATCATATTGCACTGATTTTCCAGTGTTTTTGAACCTGAAATCTCTTTTCTTTACTCTCGATCTCTGGATGATGTCGATGTCCACCATCAACCTTTTTGTTTATCTTCATCTCTGCCCTCATCATACTAAATGCACGTACACATACACACACACACACACACACACACACGCACGCACGCACGCGCACACACACACACGCACGCACGCACACGCACACACACACACACACGCACACGCACACACACACACACGCACACTCACACCATACAACCACACTCACACATTAACATTCAGTTATGCTTACAAAATGCATTTAATATAAATTTCTCATTTTCTTTCGCTGTCATTCATTCTAAGAATCTTACCTTTTCCTGTTCGTCCTTTTGTTCTCTTTCCCTCTCTCTCTCTCTCTCTCTCTCTCTCTCTCTCTCTCTCTCTCTCTCTCTCTCTCTCTCTCTCTCATTTTGTGCACATGCTTATAGGCAGAAAGAATAAAAATTAAATATTAACGTGTACAAATACTTCTATCCGTTTCCTTATTATTTTTCAATTGTTGCTATAATTATAGCAATAACAGTTTCGACCAGCTCAGTCGTTGCCTTAATCGCAGCATTTTGGTCATTAAGGCAGCGCGACCAATTTTCAAAAATCCTTAAAGTTTAGTGACACTTGCAAGAGCACGCTTGGTATCAGTCATGTGGCAAAACGTATACCAAACCCACCCACCCCAGGCCCTGCACACTCCCAAAAATATGTCAAAAAAAAATTTGCTTATTATACTAGTGATTACCTCTCAGTTAGGCGTGGTCATTTCCATTTTAAGATGGTGTTTTGAAAACGGTAGTATTTGGGTGAAGGCTGTTTTCGAATCGGTGTACATTTTCGGGGCTGAGTTTACAGGTTTGTTGTAAGAGTGTTGAAGTGTACTAGAGAGGTATGTTTAGGGAAGGTTGAGATTTAGAAGGGTTGTGTTTAGGGAGGGTTTTGTTTGGGGAAAGGTTGTGTTTGGGGAGGGTTTGTTTTAGAGAAATTTTGTGTTTTTGGAAGGGTTCTGTTTTGGGGGAAGGTTGTGTTTGGGAAGGGTTCTGTTTTGGGGGAAAGGTTGTGTTTGGGAAGGGTTCTGTTTTGGGGGAAAGATTGTGTTTGGGAAGGGTTCTGTTTGGGGGAAAGGTTGTGTTTGGAAGGGTTCTGTTTAGGGGAAAGGTTGCGTTTAGGGAGGGTTTTGTTTGGAGAGGGGTGTGTTATGGGGGGTGTTTGGGGGTGAGAATAGTGTTTGAGGGAAAAGTAAATTTTGTGGAGGATAAATCTGTGGAAGGGAATTTGTGGAAAGTTGTTAAGGGAAGTTCAAACATTTGACATTTAAAATAATTTGTCTTTTAGGAAGGTTGTGTTTTTGAAAGAGAGTTTGAAGAAGTATTGCGATGGGGTGATTGGATTTGTGGAGAGCATTGGTTGAGCGAAGGAAATTAGTGGAATGGTTGTATTTGAAGGAAAATTGTCTTCGGGAAGATTTTATAGGGAGAATGATTTAATCTAGAAAGGATATGTTCTGGGAGAAGGTGAGTTTGGAAAGGAAGTACTTTTTAAAAATGTTGATTTGGGCGGGTGAGGTTGTTTTTTAGTGAAGGTTTAATTCGAAAAGGATGTGATTTAAGAATGTTGATTGGGGGGGGGGTTGTTTTTTAGGGAAGGTTGAATTCGAGAAGGATGTGATTTAAGAATGTTGAATTTGGTGGGAAACTGAGTTTGAGGGAATGTTGATTTGGGGGAAGATTGTGTTTCAGACTACTCATTTCGGGATATATGTTTGGAATGGTTGTGTTTGGGATACATCTACATTTGAAATATCTTCATTATCATAGCTATTCTCAAGGCGGGGTATTATTTTCATTCGGTTTAGTCGCACTTGCAAAGGCAAAGATAATTCTATCGAGGTTAGCTCCATCAACGACAATTGTTTGTAGTTCAAATTAGCTGCATTAAAAATGGCCATCTAGCTGTTTGTGTTTGGTTGTAGGTAAAATAATAACGGCCACACCGTTGCTTGCATTAAAAATTAGCTCCATTAAAAATGTCCATCCAGTTGCCTGTAACGTTAGACATCCAGTTGCTTGTTAAATTTAACTCTATTAACAAAAGCTATCTATTTGGTGGATAGATTTAGCTCCATGAACAGCATCCATCCATGCGTTCAAAATTAGATCCATTAACAAGGGTCGTCTATATGTTTGCGTTCAAAATTACATCCATTAATAAGGGTCCGATGTTTGTTTGCGTTCAAAATTAGATCCATTGACAAGGGCCATCTATTTGTTTGTGTCAAAATAACGAGCATTGACAAGGGCCACCTATTTGTTTGTGTAAAAATAACGAGCATTGACAAGGGCCATCTACATGTTTGTGTAAAAATAACGAGCATTGACAAGGGCCATCTATTTGTTTGTGTCAAAATAACGAGCATTGACAAGGGCCATCTACATGTTTGTGTCAAAATAACGAGCATTGACAAGGGCCATCTATTTGTTTGCGTTTTAAAATTATCTCCGTTCACACGGGCCTTCAGGTTGTTTGCATTTTATACAAATGTCTCCAACGATAACTGCCTTACAGATTGTTGTATTTTAAACTATTTCCATTCACAACGGCCATCTTAAAGTTGCTGGTCATGCGGCATCGGTCACAAATGTAAAACAACAATCAAACAATTCCATGAGGTCATAGTGTTTCTGTGTCAATCTGAAGGTGTCAGACATTTGTTCCAGCCTAGATGTTGCAAACTGTTCATGAATTTAATATATATATATATATATATATATAATAAGTATTTGATTCCTCTATACCAGCTCTAACCACAGCGTATTCAAGTATATAATGCACTATTTCTTCCTCACACATACACAAATTCTTACTTTTAATAACTTTTAAAGAACTATATTTTTCGCGGCAATGATCGTCCTCATCCGCTTCTGTCCTAGAAACCCGTGAAACTGATCCCTCTATCTAACGACCAGAGCTCTCCAACACCCGAAGACAGCAACACGTCTTTCTACAGAACCGGGTCAGTGACCCGGACAGTCAGATACGATAGTCAGTAAATGGATAGCCGTGTTCATAATTACGTTTGTATTTACAATGGCAACAGTCAGTGAGTAGATAATCTTCTCCGTAATTAACCGTGCTCTTTACTGACGTGTCTTCAGAATATTTTGAATTCACTAGTTCACAGAGATCCTTAAACAATTTGCATGCTCGTTTTAGTTTTCAAGTACAGATATAAAATGTAAGTATAATTCGCAAAATTTCCTTGTCACTACTTCAATCCTTCAAACTAATTCCTATTCTGTGAACAAAAAGAGATTTTTTTAATGGATGGATGGTCTTAATGTTATGGGGTAGCACATGAAAGGGGGAGGGGTAATAAGGGCATAATTAACGAAGAGAAGATAATATTGGGATCCTGAAGACGAACAGAAAGGCGTGCCATTGCATGACCTTCTACAGAGGAAAGAGGAAGGCATTGTGCCGTATGAACATAAAGATAACTTTAGGACAAAACACTTGAAGAGTGAAGAAATGCCGAGGCCTTCATTGCAAAGATACGAGGGGGTGGGAGGTCTGCTTCAATCACTCATAGAGGGATGGACCACACAAAGTGTTGGGGGGGGGGGTAGATTTAGAACTGTTGTAAGCATACGACGATAACTCAAAGGCCAAGCGCTCAAACAGTGGAGATATATCCAGGCCCTCTTTGCAAAGTTAACTGTAATGATAGGATCGACCACACGAAGGTCAAGGTATTGTTACGTCCTACCGCATCATGGCCAACCATTTGAGGAATGGAGAGATGTTACGTGAAAAAGAAATAATAATAACTCATGGCCAACCATTTGAGGAATGGAGAGATGTTACGTGAAAAAGAAATAATAATAACTCATGGCCAACCATTTGAGGAATGGAGAGATGTTACGTGAAAAAGAAATAATAATAACTCATGGCCAACCATTTGAGGAATGGAGAGATGTTACGTGAAAAAGAAATAATAATAACTCATGGCCAACCATTTGAGGAATGAAGAGATGTTACGTGAAAAAGAAATAATAATAACTCATGGCCAACCATTTGAGGAATGGAGAGATGTTACGTGAAAGGAGATATTGTTAGGATCTCCTTCGTGAAGTATAGAGAGACTGGGAGTAAAGGTAGCTCTCTCTACATTAAGAAGGAAAATGGAGCATTTAGTTTAGCTACCACATAAAAATAAGGAACTGTCAGACCGAGAGAGTGAAAACTACCACAACGAGATGGTTGTATTTTGGGGTGTTTTGCATATTACAGGAAAAGAAACTGCAGGGCTTACCAGACAACGGGGACATAATGTAGAACAACTGATCAATAAAGCGAAAACGTGAATAAAATGAAGGGGAGGTGGCTGATAAAACTCTCTGGTGCTAGAAAACTAAGTTGTCGGCAAAACAAACCCATTGGCACCGAATCCTGACGTGCTGTAAACAGCCTCACAAAAATATCCTCACACTGGCAAGAAATGGATATAAATATTCTTTTCCGTGAACACATTTAAAATATTCATTAACGGATAATTGCTGATTTTAGTCATTTTCGTTAAGATCTTCTCTCACGCATGTACGATTCATGTTCGATAACCTTCATTCTTAAATAAACGAACCTTAACTCTTTCGTAAAAGGTCGCTCCAAGTGCTCACGATTCACATATTTTGTCCATAAAGCTAGAGCAGTGTGCAAGAAGACCCACTGAAGACTCTTTGGCAAGTAAGTCTAATCAGAGTAACCGAAAGTGTCGTGACTTCTCAAAGAAGAGTCACTAGACGAACTTCTCCTTGAAGTTAAAATGTGTCCTTGTCATTCGAACGCCTCAAGGAATAAATGTGGAACCGGTCAAAACCGCCTGCGCATCGCTGCACCTTATCAGCTACTGTAGTAGCCTGCGCATGCCCCAGCACGTGGTCATATAATGAAGTCACGTGATAATTGGCTCCTTAAAACCCCCCGAAGATAACCTTATTGAAAGAAACAAGGACAAAAAGTGGTAAGCAAATTTAAGAATATTGTTTGTTCTCTGACTACGCAAACATTTATCGCTGATAAAGATCTGACTTGATATTTTAACGATTTACTTTTGTACTTTATTATTATTATTACTCCTTTGTTAATATGTCAAGTCGGGTTTGATCTGTTGGCTTGTGTTTATTTTTGCTCCGTTAATCTCAAATTTTCTGTTATTATTCTGGAAAATGATGGATTACTGAAAATAAGCAAATGAATTCTTAAAATCGACACTCTGAGAGTATTTATTTCTGAATCTATGGATGAAGTTATTTAATAATAATTAATATATGCAGGGTTTCTGTACTAGTAATTATTAATTTTGTTTGCTAGCTTTGATTTTGGTTTCTGAGTTTTTCTTGATGTTTTGGGATTTGCTTGATTTGCTGCTATTTGTTTTTATTAAATTACTTTTCGGAATTGTTGAGAGAAAATCTTGTAATTTGCGTTTTATTTTCATTTTTACTTTTATTTTCAGTACTGTTCATGACTTTTCAATCTTTCTTAATTTGAAAACGCATTTACCGCTGTAAATTAAATAGTTGGATAAAAACTTTTCTTAAAATTTATATTGAATTGCTTTTATTCTCTGATAGTTTCATAATCATTATTTGGAATTTGTTTCTTTAGTTAGTTTAATTTTTTGTAAATTGTTTTAGTTTAATTGTATTGATTGTTTGTCTTTTCAAAGATGATGGGAACTTAATTCTTCCTGTTCTTAAAATGTTAATTTTTGTTGCACTTGTTTAAAGCAGATTACTGCTGCATTTTTATATGCACTGACGCGCTTTACTTTATTGTATTAAATTTTTGTGAGTTTGATATTATTTTGTATTTTGGTATTTGTTTATAGGTAATATATTTGTTGAGTTTTCTTCTCAATTCTGTGACAAGGTTTAACACAGTCTGTCCATAGCCTTATTCTTATATAATTTATTTGTTTTTAAGTATATTTTGTTAAATTTTCTTGGCGATTTTAACACATCACTGTCCGTCGTTTAGTTATCCTTATTTTTTTTTAATATTTCCGTATAGGTTCTATATTTTTGGCGGTTTCTTTTCAATTATGTGAAAAGTGTATTACTGCATTGCTCATGGCTTTACTATATTTTTAATTGTTATTTGTCTGTAATTATTTTATTTTGTGGCGTTTTCTTAAGGATTTTGTAAAACGTTGAACACCTCACTGCCCATGGCTTTACATTTAGGTGTAGCTACAAGTTGTTGCAGTTAAGATGTACGCCCGATATGACGTCAAACACTGAACAATCCGTCAATGTGAATAATTAAATTTGTCATTTACTTTAACAGCTGATCATTAAAATAAAAACGTAATGCGCACGAAAACCCACATATTAAAGAAATGCGTTTGATGCACACAAACTGCTTTTTTTTTCCCTTTTTTTTCCTTCTATTTTTCTTTCTTATTTTTATTAGGCAACGAACAGTAGTTTCATCTGGGGTGTGGTTTTGTTTCTTCGGGAAATGGGGAAGGGAGCGATTGGAAAGGGATGGGGAATGTCATCTCAGGTGAGGGAAGTGTGTGTGCAACGAAGCCATGAATGCACTCTTGAGTCACACACACACACACACACACACACACACACACACACACACACACACACACACACACACACACACACACCTTTGCGATGCGAACGTTCTCATAAAACTTGATTGAGTAACTTGCCTCGCGTCGGCTCCGTGTCACAGCGTTGCAGTCACACGTACGAAACACTGACATGTATTAGCATGGGCGGACGTTCGCACGTGACGTTTTCATTATGCGACAATGGATGGGAATGGGATCCTCCTGTGCATAATAACAATTAATTACGTACTGCTAACACGAATTGGTGCTGCTGACCTTTTTCTTCACAACTTCTTTCAGTATGTGTTCAAACTGAGTAATGCCCGGCTAAGCTCGTTTAATGAGATACTTTGTTTCTGTTTCTTTTTGTGGGTTTTGTGAGGGGCAATTATTTTGCTTTGTTTCGTTGAGTGTTGTATTTATTCTTTTGTTGGGGAGGGGTTGTTATTGGGGGGTTTTTTGGGGGGAATGGTGGTGGATGTATTTTTTTTAACCTAGAAGTGACAAAATGTACGTTTAGAAACGGAATAAGCAGCTTTAATTGTAAGAGGAGGAGAAATGTTAAAAAAAAACAACAACAAGTTAACACCCTGACAATTTTATATTTTAGTGAAAATGCTACTAATTGTTCAAATTAATAATGAATTATGAATGAATCCCAATGTGTTAGTGAAACATATTTATATTTTTTTTCCACCTTCGCAATACAAAGGACGTGTGTGAAAAGCTTGAGAAACCAAATCGTCTAGCAAAGATTTCAGCAGTCTTCAAAATATACTCTCTCTCTCTCTCTCTCTCTCTCTCTCTCTCTCACACACACACACACACACACACACACACACACACACACACATACACACACACACCTGACCAGGCTAACAAGTCAATAATATTATATTCACACTTTTCAAATATTTCACCGCTATTTTGCAGCCAGTCATAATGTTCAATGCACAGAACATATCTGTGCTCAAGATACTGAATTCAGCACAATATACAGATTCACTGTACATATATATATATATACTTGTACAATGCTCTATACCGTAATTTTCTCGGGACCAGTTATCCCAGGTACGGAGTGGGTAGAGTTATCAAATCTAAGACGGTTCCTTGTGGACCGAACGTCTAGTTGACGAAGACGTCATCATCCAATCTTTTGGATTCAATGCGATGACTTGATGTGATTCTAAAGATCTTTTTATGTGATGGTTGGTAAATGCGATGACTCGCTTCCCCTCAAATCTTACATAGGACTTATCGTCTTAGTACACTGTCGGACCTGAATACCTCTGGAGGGATTTGGGTCTCCTCACTATATTCGGGGATGTGGGGATGGGAGCCGCTCAATATCGAAGATCCCACCTCTTCTTTAAATGGAGACGTATCTGATAGAGAAAAAAGGCAGCGATAATCCGACGAAATGTATTTTAGGCACTCTTCATTTGACGATCGTTGTATTGCTAAACTTGCATAAAATTTATTACCACTCTTCTCTGTATCTGGGGATGGGAGGGGGTTATTGTTATTGTTGATTTGTTTGTTTAGTTCTTTGCTTTTAGTTTAGAAATTCGACTGTCTTAGCAACAACACTACAGAGAAGTATTAATTGCCTCGTGAAAGGCGCTAAGGCCAGGACTTCCTTAACTGCTGAAAAGAGCAAGGGACATAACTTCTCAGAAATGAACGTGTACTTGTTTCTTTATCTATCTTTAGGTGGCTAGTATGTTCAACCTTACCCATTTTTTTCTGTCGAGTAGTACTGTTGTCTGTCTTCCGGTGTAATGTGTGTACATGTCTTCAAGTTAGAATGGCAGACTACCTCGTTATCTGAACGCAAATAACGACGACACTCCTCATTCCATTCAAAATGGCAGCATTCTGTTTACGTTTACCACGATTGTTTCTTCTTTCTTTATCAGAACTACGATTTTCCTGTTTCTTATATCAAATGAATTTCCTCACTCTACCTTCTAACCTATTTATAGCGTGTAACTTCCGTATTTTCCTATAGCTTAGACTTTATCATTTCTTTACGCAGATATGATAGCTATTGTCTTTAAAAATATTTAAAATTTTCTACTTTCTCACGACAGATATGATAGCTATTGTCTTTAAAAATATTTAAAATTTTCTACTTTCTCACGACAGATATGATAGCTATTGTCTTTAAAAATATTTAATATATAAAATTTTCTACTTTCTCACGACAGATGTGATAGCTATTGTCTTTAAAAATATTTAATATATAAAATTTTCTACTTTCTCACGACAGATGTGATAGCTATTGTCTTACGATATAAAACTTTTCTGCTTTCTCACGACAGATGTGATAGTTATTGTCCTACGATATAAAACTTTTCTGCTTTCTCACGACAGATGTGATAGTTATTGTCTTACGATATAAAACTTTTCTGCTTTCTCACGACAGATGTGATAGTTATTGTCCTACGATATAAAACTTTTCTGCTTTCTCACGACAGAAGCTATTGTCCTACGATATAAAACTTTTCTAATTTCTCAAAAAATACGTGATTGCTATTGTCTTACGATATAAAACTTTTCTGCTTTCTCACGACAGATGTGATAGTTATTGTCTTACGATATAAAACTTTTCTGCTTTCTTACAATAGATGAATTTTTTCACACTACAGATGAATTACTAAGGGTATTTTGGGGTATAAATAAACGACATTTTTTTTCTTACAACATACGCCGCTTATTCTGCTTTGTTACTACATAAAACAACAGTTTTTCTATTGCCTTACAACTCTCAACAATGCTGTTTTCCCATGCACAACAGGAAACAAGCGTCATGGAGAAACACCTTCCTCTATCCTCTACCAGTCCTGGTGATGTCATCACCATCCACCGCCAGTTCTACACCCAAACTGACTTGGAGGAGATGTACCTGCATGAGAAAGAATCGAAGACCGTTTGCGAAGCCATCAAGAATAACTGCGAGGTCACTCCCCTGTGCATCGGCCGCACGATGCTGGGTTATCTGCCCATCGTCCGGTTCATTCGCAACTACAAGTGGCGAGAGTCCCTTATTCCCGATGCACTGGGAGGTTTGTCTGCCGCTTTCATTCACCTGCCGCAGGGTCTTGGGTACGGAATCCTGGCTTCGCTGAAGCCGGTGCACGGGCTCTACTCCAGTTTCTTCCCCATCCTCGTCTACATGCTGTTCGGAACGTCGCCTCACGTCTCCATGGGAACTAATGCTGTCATTGCCATCATCATCGCTGACCTGAATGATCGATCTGCCCGGACCTGGATGGCTACACAAGGGTCAAACAGTACAATTACGGAAGACGATATTTTGAACTACAAGGTCGGCATATCGACGGCTACGTGTTTTGTGGCAGGGCTCATCCTTCTGGGGATGGGGATTCTAAAACTGGGCTTCATCACAAACTATTTGTCCAAGTCCTTCATCGGCGGGTTCACCTTTGCAGCGGCGGTGCACATCGCCACTAGCCAGATCGTCAAGATGCTGCACGTCAAGATTCCGCCCACTTCCGGTGCCGGCAAACTAGTGATGACCTACGTGGGTATTTTTAGCAACATCACTACCAGCGTGCCCGGGGATATCATCGTGGGAGTGATCTGCTTCGCCATTTTGTTGGGCGTCAAAATCGGCATCAACGAACGCTTTAAAGACAAGCTGAAGGTCCCCATTCCCATCGAGTTGTTGTGCGTCATCGGGAGTACTGTTATCTCGCACTTCACGAATCTCCATGGCAACTTCGGCATCGCCATCGTCGGCGACGTGCCCACGGGGATGCCCTTCCCATCTTTCCCGGCGTTGGAAACACTATCTCAGGTGTCTACCGACGCCTTTGTTATCGCCATCCTGGCTTTCGCCCTCACCATCGCCCTGGCCAAGATCTGCGCTCAGATCCACACCTACGACATCGACGACAACCAGGAGCTGGTCGCTTACGGTTTATGCAACGTCGTGGGTACATTCTTCCAGAATTTCCCGTCTTCTGCTGCACCCCCGCGTACGATGCTGCTTAGTTCCATGGGTGCCAAATCTACCCTGAACGGTCTGACGTCGTCGGTCTTCATCCTGCTAGTGTTGCTTGTGATCGGCAAGCTGTTCGAATCCCTACCAATCGCCATGTTGGCTGCCATGATCATCGTGGCCATGAAGGATCTTTTAGTACAGGTAGGTGATATGTAAAGCGAGTAGTTAGGTTTGAACCAGGTAGAGCGTACGTTAGGAGAGTAGGATTCTTTAGTAGCCATGATTTGAGAGGACACTCTGTCAAAGGGAGTTTACTCTTAGGACAGTACTCCGAGTGAGATAACGCGTGCACTCCATCATCAATATATACTCCAATAAAATAGTGTTTATTTGCACCTCATTAAAGATTTTGTGATTGTTTCCTTTGTTGACATGAGATTTGTTTATATGTATATTTGTAAATATTTTACCCCTTGACCTGAAATAGCATCGCGCATCTCGTAATGAGGATTAGCTGTCACGTGCATTTATTCTTTCTTCATTTATTTTTTTTACTCGAAATATGATCAGTGCGTTCACAGTTAGTTGACGACAGAACCATGAAACATCTTCAAAATACCATGTCCTGCATGTTAAGGGCTTTTTCAACAAAACGTTTGATGGAAAGAAGCGGTGATCCGTAGAAACATTTGCTGCGTGAAAAATTCTGACCATCAAAAATAATTTCTCGTCCCGATGTCTTTCTTCTTCTTATTGAACCCACTGTTCTTTCCGTGAGGTGTTTTAGATCCGGATTAATTATCTTTTGCTTTATTTATGACGTAAATAAACTACTCTGATTTAAAGTGATGTCTTACATTTGCTATCAATTCTAGTTATGAGTGCAAAATAAAAAATAAATAAATAATCAAGTGGAGATAATCTTTCTTCTAACTAAAAATAGGTCAGAGTGTGCGTGCTACCTCCCTTGAGATAGTTGATTAAAGGACGATTGCATCATTTTCTGGATATTCAAAAATATTGACTTTTCATTTGTTTGTTATCAAACCATAAATGCTGACGTATTGCTGGGGTGGTTAGGGTGGAGAGAGGCACTTTTTTTTTAGTTTGCCAAAAACGAATGTTTCCTCAATTACGGTACCTTCAATGCAGACGGCTTTTCTGGTTCGGTTATTCGTGTAGGCCTATACTTACAAAGGCCTAGAACAGCAGCCTTGCTCAACCAATATATATATATAATTCTTTTAATCGTTTTATCTTAAATATATTACAGTTGTGTACCAACGGCCCACATCAGATGCAACTAATCGAAATGACATGCAATTTTAGAAAAATATTGCCGCTTGTGCTGACGGTGCAAGGGAAATAACTCTAGTCTGAACACACCTATTAGCTTGAAAACTATGTAGTAAATGGAGTATAGAAATGAGTGCTCTCCTTTTGTTCTGAAAATGCAAGTATTCGTTGAAAGCATGAGCCGGCTTCCAACATATGACTTGATGCGCACGAAACATGTAGAGATCATGCGCGTGCAGGTTTTCGATCCAGAGAATCTATGTGTAATAGTTCCCGCCCCCGTTTGCCATTTTTAAAAATTGGGTTGTTTGTTTTTGTTTGGCTTTTCTTCTTTGTTTATATGTATGCTCGATATTTTTATCTTGTAACGCTGTTGGAATGGGTGACTTTTCTGTTAGTTATTGTTGGGTAGCTTGTGGAAGGTTCATTTTTTTTTAATGTGCTTCTGGGATTGAGTTTGTTCTTTGTTTTGTTCTCTTTCTTTTTGAGGGAGTGGGGATTTTGTTATGTATTTTAATCAATTATTTAGTTATTCTTTTCTTTTTGTTGGTTTTTATTTTTATGTGATATTTTTAGTTGTGTTTTTATTTTGAAGGGTAGCCTATTATTATAATAAAAGATGATTTTGTTTCGTGACTTTTCTTTTTTTTTGGGGGGGGGGGGAACGGGGGTTCGGTTTATTTAGATAGGTGTTAAAGTATTTTATTGTTAATACAGCTTTCGTTCTGATTGATTCGCCTCACAGATTTAAAGAAAACTGTTTTCACTTTCTTGCATTTTTTTTTACACTTTTTTTTTTTATTTTCTTCCTCTTGAACTTTGTAGACTATGGAGATAATGGTTGTTTTATTGTAAACAGAAAAGATACTTCAATCATCTCCCTTACGTGTCGAACATTCTGAATGGCTAGAACAATTTGATAAAAGTGACATCTCTCTATACTTCTAAACCAACAAACTTTCAAAAGAATTACATCGTTCTAATAAATTACTGCTATACACAGTGGTGTTTGGAACACTTCAAGCGACAACCTCACATCTATAACTTCATTGCTGCAAACAATCTAGAAGCCATGTTTTGTTTTTGTTTTTACTGAGACCTGCCTCAGTACATCAAATGTTTAACTTAGAAAGTCTGTCAGCATGCCAAGCCCATAGACAAGGCGACGTATGAGACTTAATAGGGTACGGACCTGACGATGGCATTCTGACTCTTGAAATCACATTAGACACTTAGGAATGACATGTCACCTTGACCAACTACAAGTTTAAGTATGTAGACGTAGCATTAGCTCGATTTAGAGACAAATGACATTAGCTCACAATAAGGGTCAGGTATGCTCCCTAAAACAGCAACATACTCCCTGGCACAGTAACATGTTTC
The DNA here is from genome assembly GCA_028829895.1 of Sinotaia quadrata. Lineage (NCBI taxonomy): Eukaryota > Metazoa > Mollusca > Gastropoda > Architaenioglossa > Viviparidae > Sinotaia > Sinotaia quadrata. Next base: position 37,161,201 of record CM054184.1, read on the forward strand.
GTGATATTGCAATATGGCACAGCAATGTGTTTCGTGAAACAACAACATGGCACAGCAACGTGTTTCGTGTTATAGCAACATGGCACAGCAACGCGTTTCGTGTTATAGCAACATGGCACAGCAACGCGTTTCGTGTTAAAGCAGCATGGCACAGCAATGTGTTTCCTGATATAGCAACATGGCACAGCAATATGTTCCGTGGTATAGCAACACGCACCCTGGCACAACAATATGTTCCGTGGTATAGCAACACGCACCCTGGCACAACAATATGTTCCGTGGTATAGCAACACGCACCCTGGCACAACAATATGTTCTGTGGTATAGCAATATATTCCCTGGGACACCACTTGTTTTGTGGTATAGCAATATGGCAGAACAGCATGTCCCATGTAATAGAAACATACTCCCTGGTACAACATGTTCTGCGGTATAACAACATGGCACAGCAGCATGTTCCGTGTAGAGCAACATACTCCCTGGTGCGGCAACACGTTCTTTGACACAGTAACATATGTTCCGCGATACTGCACTGTAAGTGTCAATCTTCGCGGGGCTAAGGGGGAATGCAATAAGGCAAAAAGGCAATGGTTTGACAATACAACGGCGAATTCATCTAGAAACCGAAATGAATGCTACAATTACTATTCTTTCAACAAAATCCACCATCAGCAGAGACTTGCTGTTCCGTCACAAATAAACAAATTGCAAAAAAAAATCATCACGTTCTACCACAATCTAAACATGTCTTCTCCCAAAGAGAAAACAATTCGTGAGAGATATCTTGACAGTGCCCCACTACCTGGGTTGCCGCCTCCTACCTTTCGTAATGCAGTTTCAACTGTTTCCTTTCATGTTATTAGAGTCAATAACTGAGGGTTTAGTTAAGAGCCATCCTGAAAGAAATGTGCTCTTAGAGTTATGTCAACTTGACTTTATTATCACGTCACTGCTGTTTGAGTTTCAGTTTCTGTACTACCTGCTAAACTACCCGTTCTGTTACCTTCTATACTATCAGCTGAATACCAGCTAAACTATCTTCAGTAATACCTTCTACACTATCACCTGTATACCAGCTAAACTATTTGCCGTTTACCAGATACACAACCTGTTGTAATATCTACTATACTATCAGGTGTATACCAGCTAAACTACCTGTTGTATATCAGCTGAGCCATTTGCTGTATACTTCTAAGCTTACCTGTTGTAATACTTGCTGTACGGTCAGTTGTATAGCTGCTAAACAACCTGTTGTATACCAGCTAAACTGTTTGCCTTATACCATCTATAGTACCTGTTATAATACCTGCTCTTATATCAGTTGTATACTAACTAATCTACTTAATGTAATACATGCTATCAGCTGTATTATCTGCTGTATACCAGCTAAAGTACCAGTTGTATACCAGCTAAACTATTTGATGTATGCCACCTAAATTATCTGTTGTAATACCTGCTAAACTATCAGCTATATACTAACTAATCTACCTACTGTATTACCTGATACACTATCAGCTGTATACCAGCAAAAGTACCTGTTCTATACAAGCTAAACTAGTTGCTCTATACAAGCTAAACTACCTTTTATAATACCTGCTATATGATCACCTCTATACAAGCTAAACTACTTGTTGTATATCAGCTAAACTATTTGCTGTAAACCAGCTAAACTACCTGCTCTACTATCTGCTGAACTACCTCCTCTGATAGATAGCATTCGTTCTTCTCTACCTATTGGATTTCTCCAATCCTGGGATTGTGATGGAAACTTGATTCTAATAACTTGGAATGCTTGTATACCGTCTCTAGTTTATTGCTTAGGGTCAAAAGTTCTGGATAATTGTTTTATCAGTTAGCATCACATCTAAATCACTATAACATTGTCAGTAATTTTTAGTCAACTTATCGCCCCTTTCACAGCATCTCAACAAAATCACTAAAGCATTGTCAGTGTTTTTCAATCAGCTTATTGCCACTTTAACAGCACCGAAACTGCCATTTTGAAAGTTGTTAATGACCTTTCTTTTTTGGGGATAATAAAAACATTCATCTCTTGCACTTATTTTTCTGCGGCCGTTGACACAATGACCATATTATCTTGTTCCACTGACTCCATGACATTTGTTTTTTTATTCAAGAGAAAATAAACTACATCTCTCTCTCTCTCTCTCTCTCTCTCTCTCTCTCTCTCTCTCTCTCTCTCTCTCTCTCTCTCTCTCTCTCTCTCTCTCTCTCTCTCTCTCTCTCTCTCTCTCATATACATACACAAAAAAAGAAATGTCACTATCAGACCTTATAGAGAATCATCTGTCTAGCTCAAACAAATCAGCACTATTCGTACGTTTTTCTGTTTCTGCTCGTCTTAATTATTGAAACTCTCTTCTATCCGTTCTTTCGCTGCTAAAGAAGCAGCATATGTTTCAAAACTCTACAGCTAGAGTTATTTTTTAAAGCACGAGAAAATTATCACGTTACTACTTTTCCAGTCTTCACTGGCTACTTATTCACGGTCTTCACTGGCTACTTATTCACGGCCTTCACTGGCTACTTATTCACGGCCTTCACTGGCTACTTATTCACGACCTTCACTGGCTACTTGTTTATCGTCTTCACATGCTACTTGTTCACGGCCTTCACTGGCTACTTATTCACGGCCTTCACTGGCTACTTGTTTATCGTCTTCACATGCTACTTGTTCACGGCCTTCACTGGCTACTTGTTCACAGCCTTCACTGGCTACTTGTTCACGGCCTTCACTGACTATTTGTTCACAGTCTTCACTGGCCTGGCTTCTTGTTCACGGTCTTCTCTGGCTACTTGCTTACAGTCTTCACTGGCCTCTTGTTCACGGTCTTCATTGGCTACTTGTTTACTGTCTTCTCTCACTATTCCTTCACGGCTTTCACTGGCTACGTGTTCACGGTCTTCACTGGCTACTTGCTCACGGTCTTCACTTGCTTCTTGTTCACGGTCTTCAATAGTTAATTATTCAAGGTCTTTACTTTCTATTTGTTCACGGTCTTCACTGGCTATTTGTTCACGGTTTTCGCTGGTTACTTGTTGACGATCTTTACTCTCTACTGGTTCACAGTCTTCACTGGTTACTTGTTCACGGACTAAACATCGCTACATGTTCACGACAAAATACAATCGAAGATCTCTGTCTGGTTCCGGCGGTAAAAAATCTATATGATCTCACCCGAGTGCACTGTGCTCATTATCAGATAAGCTCAAGTTTTTACATTCCGAACAGCAAAATAGCAGTCATGCGGTCAACGTTCTGGCACTTATCAGAAGACATATGCTTGCTGCCTTGCGAACTGAGATACAAAGACACCATGGGCAATTGTAAGTGGGGTCTCAAAGCCATCATTGTCATCAGCAGGAACTGCTCTGACTCTCTGTGTCCTTGATTATTCAGACTTAATATTTTGCGTCTCATTTGTAGATGTGTTTATTTGCTATATATATATATATTTGTCGTTTTTTTTCAATGTGGATTTATTTTGTCTTGTCATGAAATCTTTAATTTGCTTACGTGCTTAAGTAATTTGTATCAAGACCGAGTTGGTCCTGTATGTGTACTTAAGTGCAAAATGGTATGAGTTTATAAAGGATTTAAGCACCGTTAAATCTTCATTACATTTTATTAAAACAGCAACGCTAATGTTATTTATTTTTATGTTTCAAATTATTTAAGTTTAAGGTGATGTGGAATCCGAATATGTTTTATTATAAAAAAAATGTATATTTATAATTATTCTTTTATTCTATTTTCATTTATAATAAAGCGACCCTTTAAAAAAAAATCGCGGCTCTATTTAATAGTTTAGAGTGTTTCAGGAAAGGAAACATATACAAATACAATTGCACAAGCAAACACACAAACAATCACATGCACACAAACAACACACAAGCAAGCACACACATACATGCACAAACATACACAAACATAAACATACGAACGCGCGCACAGACACTCAAAATAATTCTTTACATTTATCACGTTCTAAATGCTTGTTTCTCTAGCTACAAGTAAAAACACATACACATAAACATGCACACGCGCACACGCATGCACGCGCGCGCGCACACACACACTCAAAATAATTCTTTACATATACCAAGTTCAAAGTTCTTGTTTCTCTTGCTACAAGTTTAAAAAGTGACGTCTTAGTTCACGTGACAGCCTCCTGCTCTTGCGGTGATGCGTAAGAAAAGAACCCGGATGAAAATAAGATCCAAGGCGGGTCGTTACCCTCTTAAATCACACCCTTCTGTTTAGGACAGCAGCGCTGATCTACATATAGGTAAGCCTCGTGACTCATCCATTCGTAGCCATGCAGGCGTCCTGTCATCGGGCAGTTCAATTGGCGTAATATCAAATCACCATCGATAGTCTCCCGTGAGATGAAGGAACTTTTTTCAACAGTCTTTTGACCCCCCTCTATAGTGGTTCTTGCTCGCTTTCCCACCAGCATCTGCAGTCATGTCGTCGCCTAAATATTTTGCTGTGTACTCAAGATTTACTGACAGCGATGAAAGCCTCGGAAAAAAATAGGTTAAAGTCTGAGTGATTCGATTAAAACATGAATACCTAGAATTCAGGCTAACTCTTGATATACAATAACTTCACCTTTTTTAATTTTTGCTGTTTGGAGGTGGGGTTTTTTGGGGTTTTTTTTTTTTTTTTTTTTTTGGTGTTGTTTTCTGTTCTGTTTTGTTGAATGTGTCTGTTTGGGTGTGTTTTGCTTCGCTTTGAAAATGATACCGTGCTTTATTTACCAGATTATGTCTTTTGTACCTATTCGAAGTAGTAGCAGTAGGAAGACCAGCTGAATATGCTGGTTGTTGGGGGTGATGGTATGTGAGATGTGATCAATATCAGTGGTAGTGGTGGTAATGGTGGTATAAAATTATTTAGGATAGAAGTAAGCAGTAGAAGTGGTAATGGTGATGGTGGTCGTGGGTGTAGTAGGAGTAGTGCAGTGGTAAAGGAGGAAGAGAAGTTTAGTGGTGGTGGTGGTGATTGTGTGAAACTCTTTGTTATGAAACACTACATATGTATGACAAAATTCAAGTCGACCTGAATAAGCCCCCACGGTTTATCAATGACAATTAAGAGTAACAAAAACAATGCAAACATTACAGGATGAACTCTATAAAATACAATGAGAGAGAATTTAACAAAGTAATGTATGAAGTAAATAAGAATTATAATTATTTATTTAATTAAAAGATAGGAAGTTATTTATAAATCAATATGCACGGTGCAGCCTAAATTTACTATGCACCAAGAACTACTAGTGCTGTACTATTTATAGATTATTCAGTGAATATAGTTCATAACTTTTAATATAATTATGGCTCACAAATATCATTACAGCTCTCTCTCTCTCTCTCTCTCTCTCTCTCTCTCTCTCTTTCTTTTTTTCTTTCTCTCTCTCCTTGATTTCTATACCTAACCACTGAGGAAAATCACATATTCACAGCCTGGATAGATTGCAGACTCAACTTGTACTGCTATTGTCATTTTGTAGCATTGGGTCTGCTGCGCAGTCCACAAATCAATGTGTAGCTTTGAGTCTGCTAGGCAGTACACAAGATAATTTGTAGCATTGAGATGGCTACACAGTATGCAAGACAATTTGTAGCACTGAGAAAGCTACACATTATGCAAGACAATTTGTAGCATTGAGAAAACTACACATTATGCAAGACAAGTTGTAGCATTTAGTCTGCTATACAGTACACAAGACAATTTGTAGCATTGAATCTGCTACACAGTACACAAGACAATTTGTAGCATTGAATCTGCTACACAGTACAAATCAAGGTTTGCTTATTCCTTCCACTCTCCCTCACAAGAACAGATAACCCCTTTATATCTGTTTCCCCAATGACTTCCCAATGAAGCCCACACCTTGACCTAAGCTATTTCTCAAACTGGATTCAAACTATCCAACAGAAAATACCAGGAAATATTTTCTGGAAACCTGAAAAATCCACAAATAACTATTTATGGCTCTTAAGTACACTTTACAAAACTGATAATTGAACATGATACTTTGAACTACTTTCTATATTTTTTCGATTCCACTAAAACTAAACTAATACCCAGAAAAAATAAAAGATCATTAAACCACATTTTAAAATAACAATATATTTCATGTTTTCAGTAAATAAGTCCCATGACCTTATTCCCAAGGGTTTCTCACACAATTTCAATAAAGAAAATTAAATTTCTTTACTATTTCTCTTTTTCTTTCTAATTGCCACACTGTGACTATCCTGTAAAACTCAAACAATTTCATCAGTCTGTTCAACTGGCCTTTTTTTCTCTCTGACCTTGATTAAATTGAGTGCTTTCTTTAAAGTGATAACCTACCTTTAATTTACAAAGATGGCTTTATCACGTCACCCATATTTATGTACCTCTAATTTACCTAGACAGCTTTGTCACGTGACCCATACCTCTAATTTACAAAGATGGCTTTAACACGTCACCCATATTTATTTATCTCTAATTTAACAAGACAGTTGTCATGTGACCCATACTTAACTCTAATTTACAATGATGGCTTTGTCACGTGACCCATATTTATTTAGCTCTAATTTATATAGACACTTTGTCACGTGACCCACACTTACTGCTAATCTACAAAGACATCTTTGACACATAACCCAAACTTTATCCCTTTCCCATTGTTTCTGCCAGTGAGAACTGACTTAGATTTTCCTGTTATTCACAAGTCTGCGCAGCCTGATGTCTGTTATACATTTCCATTGTCAATATGGCATGATATGCATGCCTAATTTCTAGACTAAGCATTGTCAATCCACTTTTGAAAACTATTAAGCAGTCATAGTTCAAGTCTACTACCTATAGTTCAAGGCTATTACCCTCTGTCCAGTTAGCTAGCAGTGGTTCAAGGCTATTACCCTTTGTCCAGTTAGCTAGCAGTAGTTCAAGGCTATTACCCTCTGTCCAGTTAACTAGCTGTAGTTCAAGGCTATTACCTTCTGTCCAGTTAGCAGTGTTAGTTCAAGGCTATTACCCTCTGTCCAGTTAGCTAACGGTAGTTCAAGGCTATTACCTTCTGTCCACTTAGCTAGCGGAAGCAATATCAAAAACTATTCTTTCCCCGTCTGTCATTATCTCTTTCAAGTCAGCAGAATGCTTAATCTGGCAAAAGAATTACTTAGCTTACGAAATATGCAGAAATACCTTTAATAATTGAGAAATATTGTTTATAATTATTTAACCTAGAGTCTTTCTACTACATATAATTTTATTCGATAGGTATGGGAGCAGTGATTAAATATTACAGTGATTTGGGAGTTCAAGTACTAATAATTAATTAATAAAATTAACGAGAGTGACAACATTGGTAGATAAATTGAAGCAGTGGTAGAAATAGAATCAAATTAGTAAATTAGTAGAGGGAATTAGTAGTAGCAGAAGTAGTAACATTGGTAGTGTAGAAGTGACTGCAGCAAAACAGTAGTAAAAGACTAATTAGTAGCCATAGTAGTAGTAAAACTAGTACTAATAATTGCAAAAGCAAACGAGAAATAGCGATAGTTGTAGAAGTATGGTAGTAGTACAAAAGTGGAAGAAATAGTCTCAGTGCAGAAATTATCTTATGACGTTTCAGATAAACAGAGATAGGGTTATTTTACGTGGTAACAAGTCAAATCTTGTTTACAGGTTCAAACCCTGCCTTCGCTTTGGCGAGTCAACAAACCAGACTTTTTCATCTGGGTTCTCACCGCTGCTGTCAGCATCCTTGCTGACCTTGACCTGGGACTGATGGCTGGTGTGGGTTTCTCGCTGTTGACGGTTTTGCTGGTGAGTCAGCTCGCAACTGGAACCCTCCTAGGGAAGTCGGACTTTGAGGACGTCATCATGGCTACGGACCGCAAGGGGATTCATCCTATTCCAGGGGTTCGAATCTTCAAGTGAGCTTTCAGATTAGTTTCTACTTTGTGCATATTTTCTTCTTCTTCTTCTTCTCCTCTTCTTCGAGTTCGTCTTCTTCTTCTTCTCCCTCTTCTTCTCCCTCTTCTTCTCTTTCTTCTTCTGTTTATCTGTCTGTCGAACAATACTGATGCAAATTTTATTTTATTTTTATTTTATTTTTTTCAATGGAAAAAGATAATTCAGATTATTTTCTTTTCCTTATAATGCATCTTGTAGTGTAGAGCACTGTAGACTCTATGAAAATTGCTATTTCTCCTCTCTCTCCCTCTTCCTCTCCCTCTCTTTCTCTCTCTCTCTCTCTCTCTCTCTCTCTCTCTCTCTCTCTCTCTCTCTCTCTCTCTCTCTCTCTCTCTCTCTCTCTCTCTCTCTCTCATCTTTATAATTCTTTCAATTTCCAGGTTCGAATCCCAGCTGTACTTCGCCAGCGTCGATCGCTTCAAAAAGCAGTTGTTCGCGCTGGTGTACGACCCGGCCAGATACATACGCAAGAAGCTCAAAGTCAAGGTCATCTCCGACGGCAAGAACGCCAAAGTCGGAACGACTAACGCTGGCTTCGAAGACGAAACAAAGAAGCCGGATGGCGTCACGGTATCAGGGACCCCCAACGGAATGGCTAACGGTGTAGCTAATGGGTCGGCCAGCGGGGCCACTGCCGAGGAAGGAACAGCCGTGAGCGGGACGTTCAATGGCTCACTGCTGAAAGAGCTGACTACCGGAATCGCCCCAGACCCAAACCGGAACGACATTCACCATCTGATCTTGGACTGCTCTGCCATGACCTACGTGGACACTGCTGGCATTGATGCTCTACAGGTGACGAGCGGGCAGTTCAAAAAAGCGGGCACCGAGGTGTTTTTGGTGGGCGTGCCGAAAAGGTCACTTTCCACCCTGAGAAAATCGGGCTTCCTGCAAAAGTTCGGCACTGAGAAAGTCTTCTACACTTTGTTCGATGCGTTGTGCAAGGCCAGCCAGGAGGAGAGCTGTGATTCCAAGCTGTGATCGGAACGCCAAAACGCGCGAGGATAAAAGAGCGAAATCCATGTTGACGATAGGTTATCGGAGGGTGGGTGATGGCTGGCACGCCCTCTGGTTTTCCTCGTTTGCAGATGGTGTGAGCCTTGTGACTTTACTTGTGACGCACCTCCCGCTTCTGTGTGCTTGCGACTGTGTGGACTTTTTGTGTGTGCATGCGACTGTGGGCCTTGCATCGTGCGGCTCTGTTTGCACGCTCGAACGCGTGATAAAGCTAGGCGTGAGAGTGCCAAACTCGGAATAAACGAAAGGCAAGCAGTGACGTCATTGAATCTGTGCTCACTTGGATGTGAAAGAATTCTCAGGATTCCCTTGTAAAGGCTCGTTAAGTCAAGTTTACCATGTTCTCTTGCTCGACTGCAGTCCAATAAGAATCTAGCTTTTCTTGAACGGAACATAAAGTCGTATAACTTCCTGTTGTTTTTCATAATTTAAAATCAGATTACTTACTGTTGTTATTAAGATCTTCAAATCAAATTATTTCTGCACATTTTTTAAGTTTTATTTTTAAGAAATTAAAAGTTTAAAGTCTAAGTCTGATGATTGTTGATAAATGTTTACAAAAATAGTTTTTTGTTGATGTGAACTGAAAGCTAATAATAGATTTGTTGTTGTTGAAACTTTAAAGCATGTTATCATGCGAGTTATCTGTTTATATCTATTGAGGTACATGATTGATATGTTTGGAGTTACAAGATTATATATGTCCATGTATGTGTTTGAATCTGTTTAGTTACATGGGTATGTTTGGCTTACAGAGATTCATTGCTATATCTCGAGTTGAGTTGTTATATCTATCCACTTTTGCACGGTTGTCTAGCGTGTTAAGCAATTGCATCTGGTGACGTGTCAAGTTGTTTAGCAAGCTTACGCAGTTATATCTAGAGAAAACGGATAGTACAATTATATCTAGTGAGGTAATGCTACGTCTACTGAGCAATCCGGTTATAACTAGCAAATAATGTACTAATAATGTAATGACGTTAATATATTTCGGGTGCAGTAATTTCTGATGGAGAAAAAAAAATAACTTAAGCCTTAACTTTTGATTTTGTTTTTAGTTTTGAATTCAATTTTATATTTAAATATTTACAGATTAGCCTCAGCTACAAGCTACGTTTGTCCCCAAAAAAAGATACTCTACGTTGAAAAGAGCATTATCTCCCTTGTTAAATGTTTATACAGTACAAAAGACTGCTAAGACCCTTTTCTATAAAGTTCAGACTCTCTTATATGATAGTCATTGCCAGTAGTAGCAGTAGTAGTAGTAGAAGAAGTAGTAGTAGAATTAGAAGTTTCGTTAGTAGTAGTAGTAGTAGTAGTACAAAGAGTAGCAGAAGTATAGTATTTCTAAAATTTAAGTCTTTTATACAAGCTGTCGCCTGATAAGCTTGGTGCCACTTTCTACACATCCATCAGCTACGACTGAACTTCACATGTCTGCATAAAAATAAAACACTGATAATTATTATAAGGGGTACGGAAATCAGATCCCAATTAATTATAATTAATTGGGATCTGATTTCCGTACTCCTTTAATGTATTGTCATAAAAAACATCGCTTTGTCACAGTTTACAACTTGTAAGGCTCTCTCTAACTCAGTCACAGACACACACGCACGCACACACACACACACACACACACACACACACACACACACACACACACACACACATTATGTACACGCGCTCGTCATGTCGCTGTACCGCTTAGTTTAAGTTTAAATTACTTTAACTGTTTCATAGCAGATTGCTAATCTTTGTTCTCTCGTCACAAGCGCACCTAAAATGTAAATCAAAGCATCACTTCAGAGGCGCTCTTATTTCAGACAGTTTAATTCAACATATAATGCATAATATATTTAGTACTCCCTGGTGTATCAATTAAAATATTCTTCATTTTACAATAGTTCAGTTACTTTACTGCCTTTTAATTGGGTATGGTGTGTGTTTAGATGGTGTTTTGTTTTAGCTTAATCATATACTACTTAAATAACTTCCTGATATTTGCATACTAAAACAAATTAATAAACATTACTTGCAGGGTGCTCGTAGCGCTGCGAAGTTACGATAAGTCGACAAACAACTCGGCTGCCATTTTGCTCTCACGATCGGTCACGTGATAATCTGACCAAATTTTATTGGCTTGTAGTCGAAAATGGAAGATAGATGACCTTGTGCGTGTGACGAAAAAATATGCAATAGTGCAGTATAGAAACGTGTGATGGTCTAGTCGCTACTACATCTTGTAATTCCAAAGACAGTATTGTTCATAACAGCGCGCTGTCGTTCAAACATTCCTTAAAGCAAACATTCCAGAAGAAAACCTGCAGGATGAGAAGAGGTAGAATTACGTGCGGCAGTTGTCTGCTATCTCAGGATTCTGTACGCTCGCGTAACAAAATAAAAGAAAAGAAAAAAATGAGAGGGGGGAAGGGGTTTTACCGATTTTTGTGACGGTCATGTCCCTATGACAGTCTCTATCGTTGTCACTGTCACTGTCAGTATCTCTATCACTTATTATATTTGCCACTCTCACTGTCAGTATCTCTACCATTTTCATTGTTATTATATTTGCCACTCACTCTCTGTAATATGATCAGTGTTGTCTCTGTTGCTCTCTCTATATTAATAATTATTATCACTATAAGTGTCACCATTGCCACCGCCACTGTCTCTATTATGATCACTGTTGTCTCTGTCTCTCTATCTAATCATCGTCATTACAAGTGTTACTTACCATTTCCACTCTCAATGTCTATCTCAATCACTATCATTATCGTTGACTCTCTTGATATCAATTTCCTCTATCTCTGTCATGGTTAATGTAACTGTCATTTTTGCTGTCAATGACGATCATTTTCATTAGCTATCTCTGTCACTATCGTTTCACTATATCGTCACTATAATTGTCACTATTTTGTCACAATCATTGTCACTTTCATTGATTCTAGATGTCGTTGACAATCATTCTAAATCTGACTGCAAGTATTATGAATAATGTCGTTATAAAGATTATCATTATAGTTACTATTATCATTAACTATCGCAATCATTGTTATTGTCAATTCACTATCAATGTCATCATCACTGTGACTATCTCCCCCAGGGTGACTATCAATATCGCAATAATTTTCACTTCCTCGAGTATTGATTGTCACTATAAAGTGTATCTATTATTGTCATCATCACTGTCATATAACTATCACTAGCATTGTCACTAGCAATGTCAACTCGATTGTCAGTATCACTGTTCACCATAATTATCGCAGTGACATTTCATTGTCTTGATCATTGACTGTCACTTCCGCTATCAATATCCCTGTCATTTTCATTGTCCCTCTTATTTCCAAAATTACTGTAATTGTCATTGCTAGATACTGTGACATAATCATTAACATTATCACTATCATTATGATTTATTATCACTATTATTGAAAGTTATAATCACAATCACTGTAACTATTGTATGCAGTGTCATGTTCTTTCTATTGTTACTATCACTGTCATGATCTATGGCAATATTATTACTGTCAATGACATTAACTATCATAATTACTTAAAATCATTATTCCTGTCATTATCACTTTCGCTCTTACTACACACACACACACACACATTATTAATATTATTATTAATAATGTCATGAACGATGTCGTTATCATTGCCTCTGTTATGCTCACTATTTTATCACTGTCACTACATTTGTCACTATAACTGTCACTATGATTCTTCTACTTGTCAAGGTCATTATGTCATTTTAAAAAATACAAATGTTAAGTTAATGGGTGGAATGAGTATATGAGTATTTTGAAGAGTTAACGGAGTTAATAATATACATTTAAATTTATCAAGTATTTTGCTAGAATTTTTTCCTATTTCCTAGTTACTATAGAAATATTACCTTTTCATAATTTCTCGCACAGTTGTGTTAATGTTTTAATTACATTTAGAAAAAGATTTTTTTAAAAATATATGTGAAATATACATACCCTTTCAGACCGAAAAATTCACAGAGTTTATGCCATGAGATCTATATTTTGAAACCTGATGTTCGTTCAGTTTCCAAGCTGTTTAAATCTATTTAATACAGGCTGTACAGTGTAAATATTTCCCTGTTATGCTTAAAGTATGTGAATCATTATAGTCTTTCAATAGCCTTAAACTTTATAAGAATTGTTAGGGGGTACAATTCTTATTTCGGAGAAAAAGCACGATTGTGAGTTTTAAAAATATTTCTGTTTACATTTCGTGGGAAAATATTCCCTTATTCAACGTTTTTATTTCTAATTGCTATTTTGCTCTCGTCAGTAATTTGCAAATTATTAGAATATTTACTGAAAAAATTGTTCGTTGTGAAATTGCGGTTTACATTGGGCCAGTCAAGTATCTGTGAAGTGCAAAGTCTCAAAAGGCGAACGGTTTACATTGGGCCAGTCAAGTATCTGTGAACTGCAAGTCTCAAAAGGCGAACGGAGAAATGAGTAAAAGGATAAAACTGCTAACTTTCGTCATCATGCCACCCACTCACTCCCATCCGGCATTAAACTGAAACTGTAAAAGGCTCTCTCTCTCTCTCTCTCTCTCTCTCTCTCTCTCTCTCTCTCTCTCTCTCTCTCTCATATACACACAAATGCATGCATACACAATACACACCACATATTCATCATCATCAGATTTAAGCAGTGTTATGTCCAATTAGAAAGTTCTCTTGTGTATCTGTCCATTCCTGGAAGATCAAACACACCGGTGAAATGTGTAATTAAGTCTGTTGATAAGTATGCATACAACATGATAAACTTTTGTTTCAGACAGACAAGGTACAAAGGTTAGTTTTCTCCATTCCATGTAGTCTTGACTTCCTCAGAATTACAGCAAGCGATACGACAGAAAAGAGAGAAAGTGTCAAATGACTTGTTTTCATTAATTTATTTATGTTGACCAGTCCTGTGTAAATATACTAACGAGGAAATATGTAATATAATATCCGAGGAAAGAGTCTTCAAGCTCTGGTAAAGTGTTTCTGCTCAAATTGTGACCTGTGTGACCCTTGCTTGGTTCAACCTCTGCTGCACACTGAATGGAATACGCCGCAGAAATGAAAGAAAAATGTCAAATGAAAATTCCACGGGGTCTCCTTAAATCCAACGATTCCGTGTGTAAACTGATAATACTCGTACTATTTCAGTGTTTGTCGCTTTGAAATATACTCGTCTGTATACTTGCTCGTTTTCTTCTTCTTTTTTTTTTTTTTTAAGAGGAACATGAACGCACGTTTCAAAGAGTTTTGGATCCCAAAAAAATTTGCCAAGCACTTTTCATTTATTCCGCTTGAATAATCATTTATTTATGTTTATAATTCCTCTGCATTGAGAAAAGTGTTGTCAAAATACAGTCTTATTGAGTCATGATTTCCGCATTGGTCTTCATTTATAAATTGCATACTTCTTTCGTTTAAATATTTTACATATATTATTTTATTTTTTTTATTTTTGTGTTTCTATTTTTTTTTTAACTGCGAAACGTTCTGCACGGTTAACTGTGTCAGTATTTTTGTGACCACATCGTTTTCTGCCTGCCATGCTAAAGAATTGACAGAGTAATTCGATTCTTTTATACAGAGAGCAATTATTTTGCTATTTCGTTTACACGCACAACCACACACACACACACACACATACACACACACACACACACACACACACACACACACACACACACATACAATACTTACGCATACCCTGGTGTGTTTGCTTATACTCACTTAAACACAAAATACTCTTTATACATGCACACATTTGTTTACCTACACATACCTACAAACATGACATAGCATACACTTCAAAGAAAAAATTCACATCGCCTCTCCCGGTAAGAAACATTTTTTGAATGAATGCACTAAGGAAAGCTTGTGTGTTGCTCTCAGATGATTTCTTCAGAAGGACAAAATTGTTAGTTACGGGACGGATTCCAGAGCAGGTGTGATTTTTGTATCAGTATTTTCTGGAAATTCTCGTTGTTGAAGACTTAAAATGTCACTTGTAACTGAAAAGTTTAGAGACTTGATTGTCACAAGAGCATTTATAACCTGGATATGTTTCTGAATAATCATGAATATTTGAATGTGAGCACTTGCTTCTTTTGTTGGTGATTTTTTAAAAAATCTGTATACAGTCAAACATTTTTTCTCGCGTGCGTATAATTATGTGTTTGTGTTGTGATAATAAGAATTTGAATAAAGAAAGAATACCAAATAATGTTTGTGTTTGCTTGTTTGTAAAAATGTGTTTGTTTGTTAGTAGAAATGTGTTTGCTTGTTTGTAAAAATGTGTTTGTTTGTTAGTAGAAATGTGTTTGCTTGTTTGTAAAAATGTGTTTGCTTGTTTTTAAGAATGTTTGTTGCTGATTGTGTTTTGCATAATTTATTGTGTGTGCGACTGAAAGAGACTGCAAATGCACTTGCGTAAAACAGATTGTTGTATTAAGGCGCATGCTTGTGTTTTTCGTGTGGCGTGTGTCTGCATTGTATATATTCTGCACGTGTATTTGTAATTCTGCTTTCGTGACTTTTTTTTTAAGCGTGTATATTTAATTTTGTGCGTATGGGTTAAAAATCAGCCTCACGGACTGATATTTAGAAATTTTTAAAAATTATTCTTGCATTTTGGAAAGATTCATTGTAAATGACTACAGATTTAGTACTTTTATACAGCAAACGTTCAGAAAACTGTAATATTTCTCACCATTAAACAACGTATGGTGGAGATTATAGTAATATCTTTTGTCTTTCTTTAAACTAATACGATCTATATAATTCATGCAAAGTTGTTAATTTGTAATTGAAAAATAGGATTACGTAACATACGCATTTATCCGATTTTCAGTATATTTAATATGTATAATTAATTTTGTGCATAATAAAATAAGATTTAGCACACTTTTATTGTTATTATAATTTGCGTTATTGTGATTTGACCCAGAAAGTACATATAAAACTTTGTTCTTTCTCGACAACAACAACTTTTATATTTTATAAATTCAGAAAAAATACAAATTATTAAATTAAGAAAACACAGAAATAAGAAATAAATGCACCAACGGGACAAAAACTTCTTTCTATTCTGTCTTTCTTTATATTCGTCGGTCTTTTTATGTTTTCTTTCTTTCAGTTTATTTTTCTTAATTGTTCTTCTTCCTTTCCAATCTTTCTTCTTATTTTACTTTCTTTCTTCCATTCTTTTTATTTTTCTTTCTTTCATTCACTCTTTTTATTTTTCTTTCTTTTATTATTTATTCTTTCTTTTATTCATTCTTTAATTTTTCTTTCTTTCTTCCATTCACATTGTTTTTCTATCTTTCATTCACTCTTTTTATTTTTCTTTCATTCATTCTTTTTTCTTTCTTTCATTCATTCTTTTCATGTTTCTTTCTTTCAGTGATTCTTTTTATTTTTCTTTATTTCCATTTTTTATTTTTCTTTCTTTATTCATTCTTTTTATTTGTCTTTTTTTCTTCCATTCTTTTACTTTTCTTTCTTTATTCCATTCTTTTTATTTTTATTTCCTTCATTCATTGTGTGACGCTAATACCACTTAGTTACTGATTGTAGTTATTATTAATTAAATAAACACTCATAACTAATTACAAGTGATGGAATGTTATTAATAATTTTCCAGCAGACACCACTCGTCTCTCTCACTTTGCGGATATGCGGTCACTGTAACGTTTTCTCTCTTTCACAACATTAAAGACAAACATTTACCATCATACAGTATTTCTGTAAGTGGAGAACTTCTTACTAAAAGACAAATCTGTCTTTTAGAAGACAAATCTATCTTTAATTTATTTCGAAAGCCCCCATCCACCAACTTTCTTCCCTAACATAAGGTTATCAATATGCCTAAGAAAGTCAATAAATTAGCAATAGAAATAAATTACTGTGACAACAATTATTTCCATGAAACCACATTCAAATAATTTTGTCAACACAGTCATTATCCTAAAATACAATTCAACTATAGTGTTAATACAAATCACAGGATAGTTTTTATCAGAGAACATAAGTAGAGTTATTAGGGATAAGTGATAATAATTTTTACATAACCTGAATTAAGCACAGTCTCAATATTATTTCTTGTGCTTTGCAACAGTGTCACAAGTATATTGTTTGCCATCAACTCCATGTGCCTCTCTCCACACACATTGAAAATATTGATGCAGATGCGTGTTCTCTAGAGCTATCCTGGTGCTTCGTTCGCCATACCAGTTTGCTCAAACAGAATAACTATTACAGCAATTCTAATACTTCCTTATACCAGAAATTGCTCATGTAGTCAGCACATCTTGCCGCCATACATCAATGGAGTGTAGTGTATTCTCCACACTTATACACTGCTCCCACCTCTACGACGGTAGGTCGTAGCAGTTTACAAAGAGTAAACCACAAAATTCAAGTCATACAATGAAGTTAGAAAGGCTGCTTGTCCCTGTAAAAATATAAACAAGGAACAAACACTAAGTTTCCAGTTTGTTGCTTTATAACTCCATTTATTCTTACATTCCAGTCTCAACTTGCAACAGTATTTATCAGCCTCATGTATGCATACAGCATAATAGTTTAACAATGTCGTTTAGAATACTACATATGAGCAGCTTAGTTCAAGCATTTGTAGAAATAATAGTCTACTCCATAATACATCTCTACATAAAACACAAATATAACACATTAGTAGCAAAAATGCATGAAATATTTCAAAGTCCATTCTCTCTCAACCAGTCAGTTAACTCATCATTAAGCTAATAGCTGCCTTTCATGACCGAACTTCTTGCCACTTCAAATTCAAGTGATCAGACAATAGATTTCTCTAAAGCAGGTAAACTTTTTAATCTCAGCCCATTGGTTGGTCTCGTTATCGTAAATCAAAACCATTGGATAATAAAAACTACCCACTGATTTCAATACATCAGCAATTTCTAGCATATTCTCAACTCGAGTTGCTTACTTCCAACTCTGATACATACAAAAATACCATTACAAGGATGCCCAAGGCCGGGTAACCATGACATTTCAACAATTTATATAACACATAAATTTTAAAATAGGGATAGGCGATTTACTCCGCCACACATTCTTTTTATTTTTCGTTCTCTTTTCCATTCTCTTATTTTTTCTTTCTATCTTTCAGTCATTTATTTTTCTTACTTTTATTCTTTTTATTTTTCTTTCCGTCTGCACACTTCGACGAATGAGTTAGTATCATCAGACACATGTTTGCAAGAATCTGATAACATCTTGTGGTTTTCTCTAACTCGTAAGGCGTCTTACTCACTCTCTTGGGTTTTTCCCAGCCCTTACTCTTTTTTTTTTTTTAGCACAACAAGGAAGAACACGTCAAGAAGGCTGCGCCTCTCAAGGTGCTGAAAAGAAAGACTAGAACTGTTGAGATGAGAAGAGATTGGGGAAAGGATTGAACAAGGGTTACCTCAGTCCCAGGCTCGTGCTCGCCTTTACGGGACGCAATTTGATGCCAACTACATCATCCTTCGATAATGTCATGGTGACACAAGCATCTGTCTGAATTATCTCCAGTTGCTCCAACCTTTAATCAGAGTTGTCTTCCGTCTGCGTTAGTCAGCCAAACTTGAGGCACAAAGAGAGTGATAAATATCACTGAGTGAATATTACAAGTAAACAGCTTACTATTATAGTCGTGGTCTTTTTGAACTTACACAATGTTTATTTAATTTCTTTATTTTTGTTTGGAAGGGGTTAATGTTACGCCATACTGCATTATGAATGCCAAACACCAACCCATTCCGGTACACATAATCTTTGAAATCCTTTTCTCCAGTTTAAAAACAATAAATAAATATATTTACCGATGTTACTATTATCGTTGTAGTTTTAATGGACAAAAGATATCACTGCCTGTTCTATATTTAAGCAGCCTCGACTTCGAATTAATAACAAGCGGCCTCGTCTTCCAATGGATGTCGAGCAGCCTCGTCTTCGATTTTAAAAAAAACGATCAGCCTCGTCTTGGAATTATAATGTAAAATCGATGTGATATGCTCCCCGACAAAATTAATTAGATGCATAGATGGAACAAGTAGTAGCCAAAGATGGTTTAGGACACAGTAGCCTCTCGCTGACTTGGGTTCAATTCCTGCATAGGGTGAAACACTTACGGGTGGTTCATCGATAAGCCGCTTCCTACCTCATTGCGGTGGAGTTGTGTTTGTTAACTCTTGGGACGAAAAATCGGGTGCCGTGTGTTTGCTGGAGCTGAGCAACACTTCGCATTTAAAAATCGGAAAAGCAGGAAATAAAAATCCACCACTCCACACACTTTACTCAGTCAGACCCACAGAATACAGAAATAGAATTCCAGCGGAATGTATTAGTTACCTTAAATAAATAAAGTTTTAGTGACTTATGTTTCCTTTGGCAATGCTTCATTTTTAAACATGCAATCTGGAGTGATATTTAGACAGTACACAAAATTTCATACAAACCTGTAAAGTACATATAGTAAATGAATGAATATTCAATAATTATTACTGAAATTGGTTCTGGCCCGCAATGCTCTATTTAAATTGAAAATTTAATTTTAATGTGCAGTCGAAAATACTTCTTACCGCAAATTAGAACTAAGTAAAATACCCTACATCATTCTACCCAAACAAAACCAATTGTACTTTCTTTCGATGCTTGAAATGGTTGTGTTCAATGTTTTAAGTCATCCGTTAGAAATGTTGTCAATGTTGTAGTCATCCACAGAAATGGATTTACAACATCATGTAACATCCAGGGCGAAATGTAGAATACAACGGATCGACAGTGTTCTGTGGTGGCGTCATGTTAAGGTTGGACAGACTGGAGAACGACTGTGACCTAGTTCGCTGATCACAATATTGACCGCTCTACAATAACTGGACAGGACGTAAAGTGATGTCGACAGGAAGGGAGATGGAAAAGTGGTAATCACGTGATATGTCTCCTTAACTACTTGTCTCGAATTTCCTCAGGTTTTTTTTTTCTATTTGCGCTCATGATCAGGTGTCGGTTACAAGAGAAGAAGACATTTTTTAACTACCTATTATGGACGTGAAAATGTATTTATTTCTCTAGCTATTTCCACGATGATAAGAGTGATGATGGTATATAGTCATTTTTTTTTTAATGAGCTGAGTCATCAAAATATAAGAGAGAGAGAGAGAGAGAGAGAGAGAGAGAGAGAGACGGCAGCTAGTGTATAAGTTTACACTATAGTATTTACCATCGTGTGACAAGAGCATTTCTTTGATCCCTGTTTGATATAAGTGTGTGTGTAAAAATGTGTGAACACTGTAATTCCTTATTTAAAGGAGTGCGTGTTGTGTGGTTAATTCGTGAGTGAACAGTTCTACGGGAATTGATACGTGAACAGTAAATTGATGAACAGCACTTTGTGTTCTGGATCACTTAAACATAAAAAAAAATGAATGAACGAACAATACTTTGATTTCTTGATCCCTTAAACATTAAACAGATTGAATGAGTGAACAATAATTTGGGGTCTTGATCCAGTAAACATTAATCAGAATGAATGAGTGAACAATATTTCAATACTTTGGTTTTTTGATCCTGTAAACATTAAACAGACTGAATGAGTAAACAATACTTTAGTGTCTTGATCCCGTAAACATTAATCAGAATGAATGAGCGAAAAATATTCTGGTATCTTGATCCCGTAAGCATTAAACATAATGAACAAATCAGAACGATTGGGCGAACAGCGCTTTATACGCACAGAAGTGAATCATTTGGTGTCTTGATCCCGTGAACATTAATCGGAATGAATCAGTGAACAATCCTTTGATATCTTGATCCTGTGAACAACTGAACAGAAATAATGAACGAACGGTTTTGGGGATCATGAAATTGCATTTTGTAGCTTTTCAGCACATTATCCTCTTACTTTATTGTTCCCTCTAAGATAAGAATTTAATAATTTACGGGCGCAATATTATCGTGACCTCAGATACTGATTGTGATTTTAGATCGGGTATTATTGAGAAGAATTAGTATAATTTGTTTAACTCTGTTTGTATAACCTGTATCCCACATTTCCTAACCGTTAATTGGTTGCATAAATTTTATTATTGTTTAACTACTTCATAAACATTTATTTTTGGTGTGAACAAAGAATTAAACAGGGCGTAAATAATTCCTTGAATTGTAATTAGGTCACTCCATGTGAGAAAGAATAACTGCTCAGGACTCAGTGAGAGCCTAATAAGATCTGACAAATGAAATTAGGTTTAAGTGGTGATTTTCTAAAAGAATTTACAATTGATGGTATCGTTTTTTCCATTTGAAAATCATTATTTGAATATTCATATTAATAAATACGATTTTATACTTTTCAAGATGTTGCCTTTCAATAATCATAATTAAGCAGAAAAGTGCGGATAACAATATATATATATATATATATATAACATGTTGGCCTAACATATTGGTTAAAATAATTATACATACAATTATTATTTGAGCAGTATTATAGTAAGTAGTGATAATGTCTATAAACTGCATAATTTATCCAATTTCTTCTTTCTTTTTTTTTTTATTAAGGTGTAAAAACACTTAAAAATAATATAAGTCTCGTTCCAGAACGAAACAGCCAGCCACAAGGAATTAAAAAAAAAAGCTGTAATTGTGTAATATATGTTTCTGCAACCTACCTCCTGTCTTGTCAAGTTTATTAACCTTCTCTCATTCCCCACACTTCCGACTTAAGCGTGGCATAATGTCATTGTAAGAATAACCTGCATTACTTTTATTTTGTGGTCATTTGTTTCTTTTGCTGTTGGTTTCAAGTGTGTGGTGGAGTTTAATGGAGAGTTATTGGTCTTTGCCTTCTTCCTTTCTTCCCTTTGGCATTTTGTTGTAAATGCATGTTAACAGACTGTTCATTAAGCTGACCTATTAGCCCACGATGTAGGTGACGTAATGTTTGAGATTGACGTCAGAGCATATGTACGGATCCAAGTTCCAATGCCTTGGGCACTAGCACTAATTTCCGGAGTCGATTTTTATTCCACAAAATAAATTTATTTCGTGCTTCATTAGCAAGACAGCAAAGTGGTTTAAGAGCCTGGACAGCGGACGAATTGGGCAGGGACGGAGGGAGAAGGAAGGGGCGGGAAGAAAGAGAGCAAAAGGAAAACAAAAGCAACACAAGTAAAATTATTTCTCCCGAAGAGAGCAGCGCTTATCCACAAACATTAAGTATCGTTTACACAGCCAGTTTGGTTTCTTGGGTTGATTTTTTTTTCTTCTTTTTTTTTAAAGCACTCATTTGACCTAGCTTTCTACTGACGCAACAAGAGTGACAGATGAAGGTGGGGTTTTGTTTGGAGTTATTTCCCTTATATCGTCTGGGCTGGTCTTAGCGTGTTTCACTTGAAAATGCACTGATGTTTCTACACAACGCCATTCCTGCAACAACAAAAAAAAACGTCGTGTGTTTACGTCACTTTTTGTATTTTAGGAACAATTGGCGGCCATGAGACGAATAATGAGTTGCAAATAACAGCAGGGCTTAGAGAATAGAATGTTTAGCTGGCGCTAAGTTTTGGCTGTCCCTTCAGACTTTTGGCTGAACTCAACAAAAATGCGTTCGCTAGGTATAACATTGCATATTTGAACTATCACACACACACACACACACACACACACACACACACACACACACACACACATATATATACAGACGCTAAGACATATTCTGATATTATGTGTACAGTATTCGTACAGATGTTTAAGCTGAATAGGCAGAAAAATGTACCGAACACACGAAATAAAGAAACACACACACACACACACACGCAATCACACTAACACTCCCACCCTAACGCACTCGAATACACAACAAGTAGACCTATCATTCGCCATAATAGTTTGGTATATACACATCACACCTACGTACGTGTCTGGGTATATATCTGTCGCTTGCCGAGGAGCTTGGAGGCCGTGCGGAAAGTGAGCTAATCGTGAATGTAAAACGAGTTCGAATCCAGTCTTGAACAGTGGCATTCTTTTCGATCGGTCCGCACCCTCACCATGGAGGTCCACTTCGGCGAATGATTGTAAATATTTAGAGTTATTTGGAGAATTGGTGGTGTAAAAAAAAATAATTAAAAATGTTATCTTATTTTAAGGTCAGGTGCAAAAGCAGCGAACGGTTCTGCATTCATGCGTTCTCGATTGTGTGTGTGTGTGTGTGTGTGTGTGTGTGTGTGTGTGTGTGTGTGTGTGTGTGTGTGTGTGTGTGTGTATTAGAGTTTGTGCGGGTTTAACTGTTGGTATGTCTGTGGCTGTGCATGCCTTTGTGTGTGTGTGAGAGAGAGAGAGTGAGAGAGAGAGAATTGCATGTCAAAATTCAGTCTGAGAGTGTAAATGGTCCCTATATGTACTCGTAAAGCGGTTTCTTGTCTTCAAATCTTTTCAAAAATCTCAGTTCTGAACAACCAATGGAAATTGATTTTGGACAGAAAGGTATTGTTTTCTTCCATCCAAGGAAGGCGACGCACAGGACAGGTTTTTAAAAATGGAGAAATATTAAAACTTTTTTTTTTAAATCTCTATCTGGACTTGAGAAAGAAGAAAAGAAAATGTATTTGTCATTGCGGCATGTTGCTCCACCCTTATTTCACACACACATTTGTCTTTCCAGGCCCTCACACTAATCTATACTATCTCTTGAGTGCTATAAATAGCTAAAGATAATAAATGGATCCTTCCTTAGGCAAACGAAATCAAAAGTGTTGTTTACTGACATCGTGGGAGTACTAGGAAACAGGGCGTGCTGCACCCGAAACTTAAGGTTTGCGTGCCTGTAGATCTATCTTTCTTCAAGAGAAATGAGCGGGGCGTTATAAAATAACTGTCATACCCAAATACATTGCATTAAATGATGAGGAAAGTCTCTGTACGATGATTAATAAATAAGAATTTCAAGCGTATACATTTGAACTGATTACTATAAAAGCTTATGAAGAGAGAGAGAGAGAGAGAGAAATGTGTGCATATCATTTTTCTTTTTTCAGTTGCGGGACATATTATACAGGGCGGCCCCAAAAAGTAGGTTTACAGTTATTAAACTACCTTTTATATGGTTGAAGTTACTTGCTTAGTAATGCCAATATAAAACATTCCTCAGAGTATAAATCTAACTTACATAAACAGCTTTTTCCTTGCTAATTGTAATTTATTTTATTATGTAAAGCTAACTTTTTACCTGAGTGAGATGAAATGCATGCAAGCACTAATGAACTGATTGTGATAAAATGTCTGTTTTCAGCTTTCGCCACAGAGAGATAACTTATTGGAGGGGGGGGGAGGAACTGGGAATATAATATAGAGTGAAGGTTAGTAAAAACTAGGATGTTAATCCTGGGTTGGGGGTGTTGTAGTTCCTGGATTTGGGGATGTTGTAGGATTCTGTTGCTGCTATTAATTTAGTTTTCATTGCCTTCTTTATTGTTGCTCTTGGCCTTTTTGTTTGTTTCTTTTTTGCCTTTTCTAAGGAGGGGAGGGGGGTGGCTTTATATATTTATATGTTATATATGTGAGAAAGAGAGAGAGAAAGAAAAAATGTACGCATATTATTTTTCTTTTTTGCTGCAAGATATTGTTTTGTTATTGTTGTTTTTCGGGTGTGGAATTTTTGCTCTTTCTTTCTTTTTAAATTTTAATGGCACCCTTGTGGCTTATAAGCGTAACTTATGTATACACTTTTGCCCTAACAGTGGCGAATGTCTGCTTTGTCCAATTTTCGACCGCTCAGAAATCTTTAAAGCGTTTTCTGTCTTACTGCAGCACACACCACACGTTTCATAGTTGTCGTCCGATTCGACGGAACAGATAATCATCTCTACAACCCGTCAGGTTGAATTCGAGAAAAGTTTACCGTAAACTCCCCTTTTTCTTTCCTTTTTCTTGCATAGCTAGATTCCAACCCTTGACTTCTTACTTGAGCACAAGTTTAGTGCATGACCTCCATACCACTGCCTATCTGCTTTTCAGAGATAGAGGCTCCTTTTGTTGTGGAAATTTGGGAGGGGGGTAAGACATAGATCACGTGTATCGTGTGAAACGCTAAATGCCTATAGGGTTAGGGAAATTGGACGCCTTCAGATAGGAACAGCATCAAAGGGCAGCAATCGCCAGAAGAAATCAGTGGTAAATGGGCGGTTATCGCAGTTCGTTTTCATGTATCTACAGCGGAATTTCAATTCCCTGAGGAAATTTATAACTTATTTAAAATTTTAGCTATTCTGTTCATAGGGCAGTTTACGTGTAGTCGGTTGCGCAATTTCTAAAACATCTAGGTTATTACAATTAATAATAATTTCCAGGACACTTGCATTGCAAACAAATATACAAGCACAATATCCCACCACCACCACGACCACCACCACCATCACCCATACTTATAAATATATTTACACATGCAAACATACATATGCCCACACACACACACACTCATATATACATGTACATTTACTTTCGCAAAGACATACATTGCAATATTTTCTTTCAACATATACTCACTCACACAAATCATTCATATAAATTCACTAGTGAAACTGACAGTGATATAAGGATTTCAATACCACATTATGTAAGATTAATTTTCATTATCCGTGACTCGTAAGAAAATGGTATACCTTGAATAAGCTTGACAATGTAAATTGAAAAACCTATCTATTAAACTATTTTAATTATTGTTTAAATCCAGTGGGCGATTCTGCCCCTGGCATTTTGTGTAATTCAAATTTATTCGATTTTTTTTTTTTGGTATCAAATCACTTTAAAAATCATGCCTTCAAAACTGATTGAAGTCAGATCAAAATCATAAAAACGCTTTCTGATTTCATTAAGAATGATTTTTTTAAAAACTAAATGCGGCTGGGGTGTTGGTGGTGATGAATATACTCATTAAAACTTTCAATCCCTCTAATTTTGTGTGCGCGTGTACATACGTGTGTGTTTCTATACAAGTATGGACATGTAATGTCTTTACGTGTGTAAAGTAATGTATGCGTGTACATACGTGTGTGTTTCTATACAAGTATGGACATGTAATGTCTTTACGTGTGTAAAGTAATGTATGCGTGTACATACATGTGTGTTTCTATACAAGTATGGACATGTAATGTCTTTACGTGTGTAAAGTAATGTATGCGTGTACATACGCGTGTGTTTCTATACAAGTATGGACATGTAATGTCTTTACGTGTGTAAAGTAATGTATGCGTGTACATACGTGTGTGTTTCTATACAAGTATGGACATGTAATGTCTTTACGTGTGTAAAGTAATGTATGCGTGTACATACATGTGTGTTTCTATACAAGTATGGACATGTAATGTCTTTACGTGTGTAAAGTAATGTACGCGTGTACATACGTGTATGTTTCTATACAAGTATGGACATGTAATGTCTTTACGTGTGTAAAGTAATGTATGCGTGTTTTGTATATAGACCTGTCTATACGTGTGTAAAGTAATGTATGCGTGTTTTGTATATAGACCTGTCTATACGTGTGTAAAGTGATGTGTGCGTGTTTATATGTGTGTTTGTATACAAGTATGGATATGCCTGTACGTGTTTAATTGTGTACACGTGGACATATGTATGTGTTTGTACAAATATCGATATGTCTTTAGTTATGTAATTGTGTGTGTTCATGTACCTATGTGTGTGTTCTGTAGGTGTGTAAAGTGGTTTTGGGGAGGAGGAGATAGAAGTTGCTGTCAATTAACAAAGTCATTAATTAATATCCTAACTTGACAGTTGACATCTGACACTGTGCATGCAAAGTTTAGTCGTGTTCTAAAATATTTAATAATTCGTAATTGTCTAGTCATTTGGCTACCAAACCCTCCGCCTTACTACTGACAACAGGAAAAGATAAATGATAATTGGTAATATTTAGTAATAAAACACAAAGAACTTTAGAACATTTCGGGAAATTGTAATGACTGAACCTTGAAGCAAATTATGCTCCTTGGTTTTCTATTATTTTCATTGCTCTTTAATAACATTGCTAACATCAAATTTGCTGTCTAAGATTTATTTTTAACGGATTTATGACAGTTATTGTGCTGGATCCAAAATGACGTCGGTTTTGTTCAACCAGGTCATTTTTTGACGTACCCACCTATGCTACACAGTAGAGGAATTACGTCAGGTCCATTCACGCAGAGTGTAAATACCTGGAGGGGGAAGAGCTGCTAGTAAGAGTGGGTGAATGTTGACAGGATGCAGAACGTCCTTATTTGCATTCCAAGTCAATGACATGTGAGAACCTATCATAACCATGAGAATTGTATATGTTCTACAAAAACATTCATGAAAGGTTGAAATCTGCCTAGACGAGAAAAGATTTGACAGGTAGCTAGAGGATGTATTTTGAGGTCACAATGACGTGTACGTTTAAGAAGTGTACATGGATTTTTCCATTTTGATGGCTTATTAAAAGTTATGGTTTCTATTAAATATATCAGAAATCTTCAGCACTCAGTCTTGACCACTGGTCTCCAGACAGGTGGGAGACGTCTGTGGCTTGTACACTCCCACCAGAGTATGGAGCAACTGTATATTGTAAGATGACAGATAATTCTGCTCCAAGGTCTGCGCAGTAGAGGCGCAGCAGTGCAGCTTATGCTATGCATGCTGCGGTGTCCTACATAGGATATGGCAACGTGTACAGCAATGTACGCAGCATAGTGTGCATAATAGTGTGCAGTATAGTGCACAACAGGTTGTGTAGCAAAATGTGTAGCATGGTGCTCAGTATACTGCATAGTATAATGTGCAGCACAGGGCACAAAATAGTGAGCCTCATAATGCACATCATTATGTGAAGCAAAATGTGTAATGTGGTGTGCAGTATAATGTGCAGCGTAGTGAGCAGCATAAAGTGCAACCTGGTGCTCAGCAACACGGTGTGGAGCATACTGCGCCAAATCTACATATATATTTCCTCCAGTTCAACAGAATGTACGTGTTCAATGCACTTGGCATATGTCAGTCGTAACTTGGGAAAGACAATGATACAAGACACCATACAACAACTGTACGACACGATTCAGTACAACAAAATTAATAAGATACATTTGGATACATATATTAATAACTTGCTTTAATTGAGTTAAATGTGGCAGACCTTTTCAGCACAAATTTCAAGCAGACTTCCTGTTCAGTGAAAGATTGCAGGGTTTCTATATCAGTTCCCATGTGGGGAAACCATTTCAGTTATGTCATTGTTGGCACTCTAACGCATGCATGCAGATCAGTCCAATCGGTCAGTTAATCAAATGATTAGTAATTTAATATTAAGCTAAGCATTAAGACCTCACGTACAGTAGTTTGGCCAACTTGCATACTTGCTAGAAGTCTGGGTGCAGTTCTTGGTCTGTTTACACAACGACACATTTGTTAGAAGAACCAAGAGCCTTTCTATCCAAATTTATCAGTGACTCGTCTCCTTAAAGCACAGGATGAATTTATTTATGAGACAGGTTCCTTTCAACCCATCAGAATGTTTATATGTATATGTGTGTGTGTGTGTGCGTGCGTGCGTGCGTGCGTGCGTGCGTGCGTGCGTGCGTGCGTGCGTGCGCGCGCGTGTGTATGGGGGGGGGGTAAATAAGAATCTGATAAGAATTTTCAGAAAATTAGTTATAAGATTATCAAACCCATTCCAACGTTGCTGCTCTGGTTGCTATGATTTTTTGTTTGTGTGTTTGTTGTTTATTTGTCTGTCTGTTTGTTTGTTTGAATTTATACTTTATTTAAGGGAGCTGGGCATTTGTAAGCATTAAACAAAGATCTAAAAGCCAAAGCTTTAGGTCCCTACCCTGATGATGGTCACTGGAAGTTTTCCGACTGATATACCCTCTCTCTCTCTAAACACACACACACACACACACACACACACACACATATATATATATCCGCATTTACACACAGTGTAGCACACTGTTTATATCGAATGTAAAAGCAAATTCATTTATTTTGTGAAGAATTTGAACATTGTTCAAAGCAAAAGTTCTACTTCAATCCACTCCACTCCACTTCAATCCACTCCACTCTACTCCACTTCATTCCACTCCACTCCACTTCACCCCACTCCACTTCACTCTACTTCACCTGCGTGTAAATACTGAGCATATGACGTTAGCTCTTGATCCCCACAGAGATTTAAAGGTGCAATTAACAGGCACTGACAAGACATTACAGCACAATCAGCACAAATGATTTTTTTTAAATCGAGAGAGAGAGAGAGAGAGAGAGAGAGAGAGAGAGAGAGAGAGATGGACATTAACGTGTACCAGATTTACAGACAACAATGTTCTATGAACAAATTCCTATCAACTGACCGAAATGGCGTAATTGGTTGCACAGATCACCGACAGTACATGTAGCGACCAGCTATTGGGTTACTGAACATTCGTAAATACTGTAAAAGTCAGTCTCAAAAATTATAAATTGAAAGAAACGGTGTTCTTTTTACAGTAAATTGGTCAGTTAAATCGATGATTTTCATTTTATTTATTCTATTCGCACACATGCACGCTCTCACACAAATGCGTGCAAACAAACTCACATTATTTTAACAGATAAACTTTACTAAATGTAGAAGTCAAGAAACATTGTCCTGAGCGGCAAATACACACTGAAGTCTTTTTCTTTTCGCAAATACTCACTGAAGTCTTTTTCTTTTCGCAAATATTCACTGAAGTCTTTTTTCTTGTTTAATCTAGAGAGACGCACATCTGCTCTGTAATTTATCAGAATCAAACGCACACGGGTCTGGAGTGCATTAAATTAAAGCCCGTTTCGAAATCAAACCTACTCAGTCGTACAACTTTTTCTTGATTCAATCTTCTCCTCAGCAGAGGCGATCCTAATTAAACCCGAGATTTCTGATTCTTTGTGATTAAATTATTTGCAAATGGCTACGAAGCTTTTATTTTGTTTGTTTTCTTTTTTCTCTTTTTTGGTTGGGGTGGGGGTGTTGCTGTTTGTTTACCTGACTCCTCTTTCACCTTTCCAATATCTGACTTTAGAAACGGAACATATTTCCTTTCCAGGAGCATTTTTTGATTTGATTTGATTTGATTTGATACTATTTGATTTGATTTGATACTATTTGATTTGATTTGGTTTGATTTGATTTGATTTTATTTTATACTATTTGATTTGATTTGATTTGATTTGATACTATTTGGTTTGATTTGATTTGATTTGATTTGATTTGATACTATTTGCTGAAAATAAATATACCGAATGGCAGTAGTGGGGAGTGGAAGGAAGTTTCATTCATCAAGTATGGCAGTGGTTTTTATCATTAAATATGACTGTCAGTTAGCTACCATCAGTTCTCTTAATTTTGTAAACAATTATGATTCACCCAATGCATTAAAGGGGTTAATGTCAACTCAACTCGATGGCTTAGTATAGATAATGAGTAATGTTTCTTGGAGCACATTAAATGAAGCATCCCGTGATCTACAGACTGTATAACTTCAGAGAAAAATCCTCTTTCCAATCCGTCAGTAGGCTGGACCAAGATTTCTAGTCTTTCTCTCCTCAGTCTTTCTCTCCTCAATATGTCAGCAGGTTTTCCGGTCTTAACTCAGGAACCCGGTCATAACCTGGTCATATAAATTGTGTACAAGTTCCACAAACTCATTTGAACTTTATTTCAATTTCAACCACTACAGTCACGTTAGTATTATGAGAGTAACATTTCTTTTTTTTTTTAAATACATTTTTTAAAAACACAAACATGCAAACACAAATTATATACTGACCTTAGAACTGTACAGTAATCATTGTTTAGTTGATGCAGATTCCTACAAAACCTCGGTTATCTATTGCTTTTTACTCCGAGGATATCAAA
This sequence comes from Sinotaia quadrata, assembly GCA_028829895.1. NCBI lineage: Eukaryota > Metazoa > Mollusca > Gastropoda > Architaenioglossa > Viviparidae > Sinotaia > Sinotaia quadrata. The sequence continues at coordinate 37,192,179 of CM054184.1, forward strand.
CAGGCATTTTCAAGCATTTTCATCGTCTACGTTTATTATAAGGATTTTTTCTTAATTCCTTAAAAATGCACAAGAAAACTGTATTATTTATAATACAGCATTTAACGATAGGCAAGTGTACGCGCACCGATCGCTAAGTGCGCAAGCACGAGACTCCATGACGTTCTTACACAGGATGTAGTCATTGCTATGACGTATTTTAGACTCAAGTCGTTGCTTGGACTGCAAAACACCACCTCCTTTTGGCTTTGGATTTACAAACGCGCCATATCTTGAAACCTTCAGGTAACTCCAAAGATGCTGTTTGATTAAATCTGACTGGCATATCAAATGGGACTGTGTCCTGGGTGATTAAATCTGACTGGTTTATCATACGGGACTGTGTCCTGGGTGATTAAATCTGACTGGCTTATCAAATGGGACTGTGTTGGTGATTAAATCTGACTGGCTTATCAAATGGGACTGTGTTGGATGATTAAATCTGACTGGCTTATCAATTGGACCTGTGTCCTAGGTGATTAAATCAGATTGGATTAACAAATGGGTCTGTGTCAAAGGGATTAAATCTGACTGGCTTATCAAAAGGGACTGAGTCCTGGGAGATTAAATCTGAATGGTATATCAAAAGAGACTGTGTCCTGAATGGCTTAACAAATGGAAATGTGCCCAAGGTGATTAAATCTAAATGGATTAACTAAAGTGACTGTGTCCTGGATGATTAAATCTGAATGGTTTATCAATTGGACTGTGTCCTGGATGATTAAATCTGAATGGTTTATCAAATGGACTGTGTCCTGGATGATTAAATCTGATTAGCTTAACAGAAGGGACTGTGTCCTGGATGATTAAATCTGATTGATTTATCAAATAGGACCGTGTTTTAGGTGATGAAATCTGACTGGTTATCAAATAGGACTGTGTCCTCTCTTTGCGACAACTGGTCAGAGTCTCTCATTTGGGATGCTGTGAACAATCGAAATATATATCCCCTTGAAATTTTAAAATTATTGCTGTCCTCATGCACCCTTGAGTGCCATCGCCATTATCATTGCTACTTAAGGAATTTATTTCAGTCTTTATAAAAATTTTTTTTTTAAAAGCGGGATGGGGGAACTAAAGGGAACGCAGTGACAGAGAGAGAGAGAGAAAGGGAGAAAGATAGAGAAAGAGAAAGGGAGAAAGACAGAGAGAGGGAGAGAAAGGGAGAGACCGATTGTCTTTCTTTTACAGATTCCACAAAGTGAAATAATTTTATTTCAATTTCAATCCGTTAATTCACACACACACACATATACATAAATGTTCGCTTGGAACATCCATTCTACCAAACCAAAGGAAAAATGCATAAGCTACCAGAAAGTAATCATTCAACAACATTTTTTTTTAATTTTTATAAAGTCTAAATCGGGATCCTAAAGTAAAGTGCATTTGTATGTGTTATCGGATGACATTTTTCCTCCTGGAATGAAATAACGACCTATTTATAATGGTCTGTTAGCCTGAAAGAAAGCAACTGAAAGCTAAATTGACTCAAGATTCACAGATTTTGCTAATCAGAGGGATGAAAGGCTCGTGATTACAAGCAATGTGACCAGAATATAGTCTCTGTCGTTGAGTTGTGCGTTTTCAAAAACTTTTTATGTTTTACCGTTTGAATCTTGTCTAGATTTACATCATTCTAATTAAACTCGAAAAGATTTATAGCAACAGAAATAGCTGCAAAAATTGCTATTTGTTTACTTCGCGCGCACTGTGTCTGAGAGAGAGAGAGAGTGGGAGTGTTAATAAATTTAATTTCTACTTGATGATAAATTGTCATTTTTTATTAAAACTAGTTATTTTACCTCAATCAGGAGTTATCCGCCCACTTGCCATCGTGACTCTGGAGCATTAGACTTCTCAACTGAAATAACCTCGCCTAGTGTCTCCACCTAAATTACATACATCCCCGCCCACGCTCTCACTGTTTATGCGCATGCATATATTCGCAGAATTTCGTTGGTCAATAAAAATAGATGTTAATCAACTTTGTCTAAAGATCTGATGATACCGGAAGGAAGAAAGAAGAAATGATTCTGCGCAGAACTGAAACGTGCTTGTATTGCAAATTATATGTACACTGCTAGACAAATATAGATGTGAGATTATGTATTACATTAAGCAGAAGGGGAGAGAGCCAAAAAACAACAAAGTTTTAAACTGTAAATTAACCCAGAGGGTAAATTGTGGCATTATCTATAAATGTTACACTAACATTATCCTGGAGTCTGATGGTGCCTTGTTTCTAAGTTTTAAATTAACCCAATGAGAGTCTGACACCGGTCGCTAAAGTTTAAGACCAACATTATCTTGGACCCTAAGGATGCCTTCATTCGACATACTCAATTAACCAGGGCGATTGTCTGATATTTTACTTTTAATTAAGGTTTAAAACTAGCCAAGGAAATGAGTGTTTTTATGTTGTCATTGGCATTACATTCATGACGGGGAGATGAGGGTTGTATGTTATAATTAAATGTAATTTAACCAGGGAGAAAGGAGAAAAGACTGATATTCAAAATCATGTTAAATTATCATTGGAAGGACGAGTTATTGTTTGTCCACTTGGTCTTGAGGCCAAACGTTGATATCGTGTCTATTTAAAATTAAATTAAGATACTCTCGACAGCTTAGTGTTTTAATTAAACAGAAAAAAAAAAAAAAAGGATAGAATCGTTACCAACTAGTAGTGCAACAATTGCCAATCTAAATAAAGACTGTATGGCCAGTAAAGACGACTGTATGTACTTAGTTATATCGACCTGTCCTCTACTGTAGGGCCAGTAAAGACGACTGTATGCACTTTGTTATATCGACCTGTCCTCTACTGTATGGCCAGTAAAGACGACTGTATGTACTTTGTTATATCGGCCTGTCCTCTACTGTAGGGCCAGTAAAGATGACTGTATGCACTTTGCTATATCGGCCTGTCCTCTACTGTAGGGCCAGTACAGACGACTGTATGCACTTTGCTATATCGGCCTGTCCTCTACTGTAGGGCCAGTACAGACGACTGTATGCACTTTGCTATATCGACCTGTTCTCTACTGTGAGCAAAACACAAACATCGTGCGCCACAGTAGGAGTGTATCGTTAACTGTTGGGAATACATAGACATCGTAAGGATGCGAGTACGCGGATATCCAATGTACGCGAAAATATAGATATCGTTAAGACAAGCACTGACTGTGAGATCTTGAACTGCACCGAGCGAACCTAACCAATTACATAGGCAACGTTCAGAGCAAACATCGCCCGCTCAGATACACTGTGAAAACTGTCACCTGTGCTGACATCAGTGATCGATGACTTAGAAGTCTCAGAGATTTAAAAACTATGAGATAATTCTGAAGACCAAAAAAAAAAACTACATAAAGCCAGTCCGTTTCGTTCATTATAAGGAGGTTACTCACTCAGTTATTTCATTAATTTTGGACATTTGTTGTACTAAGGTTTCGAAACAGGTTATATGAATACATTATGGTACTGTTTCTCAAACAGATACATGTGTGTACACACTTTGGAAACCAATATTCATGTCTAAAGTGAACGCCCACAGTGTCTTACTATCATCATCTGAGATGCACAGTAACAATTATTACTGTTACTGATGTGCACGGTCACAATTATTACTTTCACTGACTGAGTTACTCAGTTACAATGTTTACTATCAATGACTGAGGTATTCAATTACAATATTTCGTAACACTGATTGATTCACACAGCTACAATGTTTAGTATCACTGCGTTACACATCTACAATGTTTACTATCACTGACTGAGCTACTGTCACAATGTTTACTATCGTCCGGTTTATTTGTTAGGTTTTCTATCTCTCTAAATGTGTGTGTGTGTGTTTGTGTTTTGTAAAGCCCTTTTATGTTTCCTAATGCATGCATGTATAAGTGTGTATATGTGTGTGTGTGCTTGCATTGTTGCAGATAGGAGGAATAACTACCAGGTACACTAAGAATTGTAAAAATGGATGGATGGATGGTGTGGTGGAGTAAATTTACCTCTCCCTAATTTAAAATTTAATTGTTACATAAATTGTTAAATTGTCAGAGTAACCCTACTTTGGGCACTCCTTATGAAGGTATTTTTGAAAGTGTCAGAGTTGGAAGTAAACGCTCGAGGCAAGAATACGCTAGAACTGCTGATCAGAGTGAGATGGCAAAACATTTTGGACATATTTGTGACACCATGAACAAGTTCGTGGACTGGATCATCCCCATGTTTGGTGATTACTATAAAACCATTCCTAGTGACAGGTAGAAGTCAACCAGGGCTCTATCTGGGGATCATATTTATTCATAGTGACAGGTAGAAGAGTCGACCAGGGCTCTATCTGGGGATCATATGTATTCCAAGTCAGTCTATGCTACAGGTGATGAGATTGCTTCTAGTGTCAAACATCAGACAGAAGGCAAACACCACACTGCAATGGTACGTTCACTGCCAGACAAGCAACAGCAGCAGTAGTTTTGTTGCAAAGACAATGGCATTGGAGACTGTTGGACCGAGCCTACATACAGGGACAGCCTTTGTAAAAGGTGATAACAAAAATCATCATATGAATGGTGGTGGAATACCATAAGGATTTGACATGAAGAGTTGTGTCAGTGAACAGTCATGACAGCAAGAGTGAGTAATGTACTCACTAATAACTTTGAAAACCCTCAGTGCACTAAAAGTATTTGAAATTTAATTAACTATCTGAATTAACTTTAGTTAGGTTACTCAAAAATTGAAGAAGAACTATTCATTTGATCTATTTGAACATCTTTCATTAGTTCAATCTTGGATACAAAATTTTGCATTGTTATTATTACTGTACATTGATTGATTGACGATAATATAAATGCCAGAGTAGTTATTATTAGAACACTGCTCATAAGTAAAGTTTAAATTTATGCTTTTTTCTTAAGATAGTTTTTCATCATTCATTGCTATCACCCACCCACCCCTCCATGAGTGCATGTTATGAATGTCTTGATTGAGTGATCTAACCATCACATGAAAGAGAACACCCACAGGTTAAAAAAAAAACTTAAATCAAAACTTTTCAAAACTTGTTTGCTATTGTTTTGAATGGGTGAATGTGGCTTTGTCTTGTCCCATCCTGTTCCATGTCTTATTTTTTTTTGTATTGTGCCATTTGTTTTATTGTCTACACCACACACACTAACATTTCCACTCAAATTCTCACAAACAAAACATGTCAGCAAAGCACAAAATACCTTTCCATACAGAATAAAGAATAAAGGACAAGACAAACATCTATGGTGTATCTGTATGTGGATATTGTGACAACATCAACACAAGTCTGATGTTGCTGCTGACAGAGGTCATCTTCCACCTTCTCTTTTGCCAGATAAAGGAGGGGGTTGTGACAAGTAGCAAGAAATCTGGTTTTGAAAGGTGGCCATTAGCTTGATGGTGAGTTAGCTGACTGATTGAGAGAGAATGGTCTTAGAAATATTTCATGTACTTTTGCTGTCGATATGTTATACTTGTGTTCTAATAAGATTGTATTATGTGAGTAGACTATTATTTCTACAAATGTTTGAACTAAGCTGCTTGTAGATTGTGTACTAATCACTTGGCATTGTGTTGATATGCTCTATTTATTATGTGGTGTGTGTATCCAGCTAATAAATACTGTTGCAGGAAACTGTAAGTTAAGACTGGAATGTAAGATAAAATGGAATTATACAGCGATAAACTTGAAGCTTAGTGTTTGTGCTCTGATTGTATTTTGCAGAGACAAAATAGCCTTTCCAGTTTTCATTTCAAAGCTTGATTTGATTTATTGTTTGTAAACTGCTACAACCGAAGCAGCATATAAGTGAAAGAACACACTACACTCTACTGATGTGTGGCTGTAAGATATGCTGACTACCTGAACAATTTCTGGTGTAGATAAATTGTTGGACATCACTACAATTATTGTTCTGTGTGAAGGAGTTAGCATGGTGAAAAGAAGTGCTCAAATTAACTTTAAGTAGTGGAATAGTGTTTTCCAGAGTGCAAGTGAGGCACATAGAACTGACATAATAACTGCAGACAATAACTTCTGTCTTTGTTGCAAAATCGGGCAGAAGGACTATTGAGACAACAGTTCAACAAAATTTTATAAAACTATTATCGCTTATCTCTAATAACTTCATTTCTGTTCTCTGATAAGACTATCTTGTGATTTGTATTGAGATATTGATGAATTGTATTTTCTGGATAAGGACTGTGTAAACATAAAATTATCTGAACATGAGTTTGTGAAAATATCAATGTCAAATTAATCTATTTCATTGTATTTGTCATATATATCATTGTTGATTTAATAAATTTATTGTTACATTTATTTACCTTCTTATGCATATTGATAACTTTATGTTGGAGAAAAAAGTAGGTGGATTAGGGTTCACTAAATATAGATTAAAGACAGATTTGTCTTCTCCTTTAGTAAGAATTTTTCTACTCACGGAAACACTGTGTGACCGTAAATGTTTTGGAATAGAGAAAACGTTTACAGCACCTTTATATCTGCCAAGTGAGAGAGACGAGTGGTGTCTGCTGGAGGATCATTAATAAAATAAATTAAGATTCTCATCATTTGTAATTAGTTTGCATGGTTAATTAATAATATCCATTAACTAAGTGGCTTTGGTGTCACAGATGGATGGAGGGAAGGAGATAAAAATTGTACATTGTGAAGTAACAACCTCGCACATAAGTATTTCGCACAAAACAACACATTAACAAATAAACTCGTAAATGCATAGCAACATAAACAGAATGAATACAAATATAAATACATAAATAACTCACACGAAAAGAAAAGTCTTTTGCGTAATCATTAAACGAATCTTAGAACAGTCTTGGCGGATTTCAGAAACCTTCTATTCATGAAAATCTGTCTAATCAATAATTACAACACTGATAAAACTTGAGCAGCCGGTTCACAGCAGTAAAAGTTGGTTTTCGCATCTTGCTGATACTGACTGACAGCACAGTTCCGTGAAGTTCAAAAATTTTATCGGTTACAATGCACACACAGTCTGTCTGTTCAGTAAACAAATTTTACAGTATTTACTTCTTGCGCTTTAATTTCAGAACTTAATTTCTGTGTTTCTCTAGCGTTGTTTGACCTACAAAGCCCTGTTCAAAAAAATGTTTATCAATGAGACGTTTTCAGCTTTTTGATTGGCCTGTGGAGGGTCTTGATTTACACTTGTCTGTATTGTGGGGTTTCGCTTAACATCGAAGTTCCCTCCAAATAAGAAAAGAAAATAAGGCATCTCAGATATTCTCTCTCTCTTTCTCTCTCTCTGCTCTCTGTCTCTGTGAGGTGGTGGTCCGCTTACAGTTAGTTATTTATCTAGAATATTCATCTCTGCTTCTTTCCCGATTAGCACTTCAACCGAAGAACACTGAGCATGTTTGTTTATGATACGACTGTATATTTTTTCTTTTCATGTAATTAAAAAAAATATATATATCCTTTGCTGAGTGTGTTTATATGCTAGTTTTTATAGATCTTAACTGGAAAACATTGAAAGATTTTAATTTTTACAAAAACACTATCTTCCGAGTGAAGAGTAGTATATGTACGGGTTCAAGCTAAAAGCTTGCACTGAACGGTAACAAGGCCTGTCTTTTTATTTCGTGTCGATTTAAATATAATAATAATAACGTAGCAGGAACATCAATAACAACAGCAGCAAAAGCAGCAACAACAAAATAATAATAATAATAATAATAGCAATAGTAATAACAACAACGATAATAACACCAATAATAATAACAAGAAAGAAGAAGAAGAATAGCATTTAGCTCTCTTCTGAATATCCCGCAACACCATGACTGAAGATCGCGCGTCACATTTGGATTGATTCTGCGAGTCTCTAATTGCGCGGTGGTGAGCATCAGTCATGCCACGGGCCGCTTGGAACCCCAACCATTGTTTACTGCTTTCAGACTGACTTCCCTCACTCTAACAAATGTCTATTCGACTTGGACATTTTCTTAATTTTTCTTCTTTTTCTTCGCATTATCCAAGTAACGAAATTGTGCGTGTGCACTTCAGAACAATCAGATGTAGGTCATCAAAACAAACAACAGAAGAAAAGAAACTGTTAGCAAAATCGTTATATGAGTGTCAACACATTGACAAGGGCTTTTGGATCGTTAAGCTTCGCCTCCGCGAATCGGCAAAAATTCTAAGCCCATAAGGATTCGGAGCGAGTGGATTAGTTTTCAAGGTCGTAAAGATTTTCTGCGACAAGGAGGGACACGCTAATTCAAAACGGTGTCTAAAAATAACAAATTAATCCGGATACGCTGTTCATAAACCGCTGCTTGCCCTGCAGTAATTTAATTTTAAAATACTTTTCAATTATTTGCTTGCTTGCTTGCTTGCTTATTTCTTTGTTTGAAACTCTCTGCTTTATGTAGCGTTGAGTTTGAACATGCCTGTAATTGTGGATTCTTTGTGAACATTAATTTTTTTAACCCCCAAATTACTATGTTTTCAGATCTAACACAATAGCAGAAGAGTCTTGTATTATATTTTTGTTTTCTTCTGTTCTGATTGTTTGTGTATTTTTCTAAATTTTATTTTATTTTTTTCGCTTTTACATTTCAAATAAATCAGAATACAGAAACCGATAACACTGAACTGGCAATAATTTCTTCATTATATTCAAACGTGCGCTAGCCTACATAACATTTATAAAAGTAAAAAATATAACTCTCTAGTGAACTTCAATTATTATTATATCCTGTCGAGCAAAAGTACTTTAATTTTCCACTCTAAAAGAAAGAAACATTGATTACGAAATGAATCCTGCCACAAGTTTTGTATGAAAAATAATTTCGCAGAACTCTCTTCAAGGAAATTAGTAAAGAACACTAGGGAAAAACGGGCAATCAAATGGAACCTGAATCTGACGGTCTCATGCATTTTTCAGCGTACCCTTCGCTCTTCAACCCCATCCACATCCATTTTTTTCTTCTTTTTTGCTGGCACCGAGTTCAGTTCAGGATAGGCTGTAAAATAAAATTCCCACCGTTTAAAACGATCACCCCTTTTCTATTATTTCTCTCTCTTGTATCGTTGCCGAATCGAGGGCACATTTCGAATCGATCCAAGATCCCAATGGGGCTCTGGAAGTTCGATTCACAAATGATTAGTTTAGACTTGTTCTAGTGAATGCTGTCTCGAAACAGTCGGCTAGATTTCAGATAGTGCAACGATTTCAATACGTCTGGGGAAGTGCCGTGCCTTGAACGATAGCAAACATTTTCAATACGTCTTGTGACGTATCGTGCCCTGAAAGTTAAGATCTTTTTTCAATACGCCGGGGATGTGCCGTGCCTTGAACAATAACAAACATTTTCAAAACGTCTTGTGACGTATCGTGCCCTGAAAGTTAAGATCTTTTTTCAATACGCCGGGGATGTGCCGTGCCGTGAACGATAACAAACATTTTCAATACGTCTTGATATTAGGAGGTCGGTGACGGTCTTACTTGTTATATTATGATGTTAGTGTCAGTCTTACTTGTTATATTATGATGTCAGTGTCAGTCTTACTTGTTATATTAGGATGTCACTGACGGTCTATCCTGATTTATATTATGGCGGTCAGTGACTTTCTTACTTCATTCATATAACGACTCTGTGACGGTCTTACTTGACTTATGATGTCAGTGATGTTATTACTTGATTTATATTGTGAGGTCAGTGACTTACTTGATTTATATTATGGCCTCAGTGATGGTCTTACTTGATTTATATTATGACGTCAGTTGCGATCCTACTTGATTATGTTATGACGTCAGTGACTTTATTTATATTATAACAGCTAGTTATGATTTACTTGGTTTATATTGTAACGTCAATGACAGTCTTACTTGATTAGGCCTCTTTTTGGCGTCAGTTATTATCTTAATGGATTGTATTATGATGTTGGTGAGTGTCATACTTGATTAGGCCTATATTTGGCGTCAGTTATTATCTTAATGGATTGTATTATGATGTTGGTGAGGATCATACTTGATTATACTTGACGTCAGCGATGAGAATATGAAGATTGGCTTATTTTGACTGAGATTCTGGCTTGAACAGTTTTCAGCTCTGGTTGTGCGAAGTGTCGTTTTACTGGTGCTCAGAATCGGAATTGATCTAGCACAACCTAGGGGAGATAGATCGCTTAGAGTAAATTTACTCTGGTCGAATGTTCGTTGGTAATTGAATAAAAAGTTAAAAACGAGACTTATCTGGACATTAATAGAGTTAGTGTGCCGGTAATATGTATTTTTCAGATAGTTAGATGGATGGAAAGTTGGATGGATTGATGGATGAATGGTTAGATAGATAGATAGATAGATAGATAGATAGATAGATAGATAGATAGATAGATAGATAGATAGATATTTTTAATGGAAAATAGCGTATTTGCGCAGTTTGATAAGTCACAACTCGAAAGTTAGTAAAAAAAAATTCTGTAAGTAGCAACATTCATATTTATCCGATTATATTCTTGTAATACTCCGAGTTTAGAGACAGAGTTAGTCACTGAAGTTGCTGCTAAATAATTACGTATTATAGTAATCTTGACCTATTTTTTCTATATCTGCTTAAATGCAAGACGAATCCGGTGACTATTATATTATATTTATTAGCGAATCTGGTGACCATTAGGCTGTTGCTTTCTTTTCTTTCTGACAGGCATTCATGTGTATATATCTTGAGAAGTTTTATTATTTCTTTGGGGGTGGGGGGCAGTAAGGGTAGGTAGCAGCAAAATGTTATGTCAAATCTTTATAGACACATCAGTTGAACATCTAAAGTTTTCAGCAACCAACAGGAAAAATATATTTCAAATAAGTTTCTTTATATTGACACGTCTTGACGTCGACACATGCAAGCCGAAAAGACCCGCAATTGAGTGGGTGACTAGCCTCGGTTTGAAATTATGGCTATCTTGTATTGCATTTATTTCTACTTGAATAAATTACACCCACTCACACCCTCAGATATGAATGTAAACAAATGTAAGCGTCAAGGGTCCCCATCAGAGGAGATCTTACCGGCTTTAATCAAATTAACCCTGAAGATAACTTTATTGTATCGACTCCCGTCAGTTCCAGCGCGATCAAAGCGGGCCACACTTTCTGTGGCCTGCAGAGTCCTCCAATACAGTTCTAGACTGTTCCGAAATCAGGGGAGGCTAATAACGAGTCTGTTGCATCAAGTAATGTAATTTCCGATAAGGTTACATTTTCTCATCACTGTCTATCCAACGTTTGCTTCAGTTTAGTCATACTTTGTCTTTGAAATTGAAAACTAATACTTCGACTATTTCAAAGAACACTTTTATATCAGTTTATTTTACTCTTCAGGAAGTGGGTTCAAGTTTCTTCACTGTTCCAGTTTTTCCGAGTACCATGGGTGTGCTTGTAAGCACGTCCACATTGTGTAGTGGATCAGTGGTAAGTGTGTGTGTGTGTGTGTGTGTGTGTGCGCGCGCGTGCGAAAGACGTTTTCACAGCTTCAAACTCATTTTCTGATTACGACCAAACAGTCAGTGAGTGGCAACAAGAAAATGTGTTGATAGTACTGTAAATCCTCATCAAGCAGTAGATTTCTTTGTTTGTCCAATCCTCCAGCTACCAGTACAGACAATTCTGCCAAACTGATTTGCTACACATAGACTGTCCACACATAATTGGCTGCACCTAGTAAGGGTCTATTATTAGATCGCACTCACTACGGGTCTATTATTAGGTTACACCTTCTAAGGGTCTACTATTCGGCCGCATTTACCATGGGACTATTAATGGGCTTTATCACGGGACCATTAATAGGCTGCACTCACTACAGGACCATTAATATAATAGCTGCACTCACCACTGGATTTTGTTTATTCCTTAGCTTATGCCGCAGGCTCATCAGGGACTAAGAATAATGAGCTCATGGTGAGCATACCGTGGGTATACCACTGCTACCTTAATGCTGTTATATATCTTGTGCAATCGGTAGAAGAGGAGGGGGGGTACCCCTAAAATGTCACGCGTCTCTCTCTCCCTCGTGGGCATTTTAACCCACCTCTTGTCGCAATTCGTCACAAGGACGTTTGCAGTCCCAAGATCCGCGACAGTAAATATAAGAGCAATATGGAAACGACGAAATTCACTTTTGGTGAGTGGAGTGACCGAATTAAATTACTTTCTCTGTTGATTTTCTTTTTGTAGAGGTCCATGTAATAACGTTGTACAAAAAAAAAAACAGAACGAAAACAACAACAAACAATGAGCGTTCACTGCAATATATATACGTCTACTGAAGATTATTTTAAATTGAAGACGTGGTAAGTTATCGTAATTTCACTGGAAAACACGATGAAAGCATTATTTTTACATATATATGTAATTTTTCGGTGGGAGGGAAAGTATCAAATCAGAGATCATTAGAAAGTTTCTGTCTAGTATAATATGTAAATAGCATCATTTCTTTTAAAAATTATTCGTATGACTGCATATATACAAACCTCATATTATGTTGGTGGTGTTAGCAGTTATTGTTGAAATACAACATAAAGTATGATTTTATAAAATGGTAGGCCCTATCTAAAACTGGAATTTAAATTGAAAATAAAGCAACATCATTAAACTGAGAGGCTGTTAAATAAAAAAGCTTGATAAAACTCAACACCTCCCAAGCCTTGATCATATGTTATTTTTTCCAACCCCCTTCTCTTTGACATACTTTACGGACAGTGAAAAATCTCAGATCTGTACACTTTGTATAATCTCCCTTTGTCGCCCCCTTCCCCATACAATTGACAACCAGACGGAAGATCGTACACGCCTCGGCAGGAAAAGAAAAAGAAAAATATTACACCCGGGCAATTTCTATCGTTTGCTGTGAAATGAAAATTAGGGCCGACACAAACTTAACGCTGACACCAACACAAAGGAAATCGCTAGGACACAGACACATACAGCAGTATTTACTAGTGTTACTAGAGTGATATATTCAATGTAACTACTGGCTACTGTAGGCGAAATTGGAGAGTTCCGTTGCTGAGAAACAAGTTGCTTGTTTATCCACACTTATCCTGCAGTACTAATGCATGTTCTTCCTAGTTTTCTAATTTCACTTTGTTAATAAAGATTAACTATTTTGAACTTATAGCAGAGAGCACATGAAACAAAATATATAAAAGTTTACTTCAGCATGGCCAAAGCATTCAAGTCAGTGTAGCGTGCGATGCCATAGCGCAAGGCATCGCACGTAAGTAAACATATCCCAGCATTCACAGTGAGGGACTTCGTCCAGCAATGCGATGTTCTGTACCGCGACAAACCGTTAAGACACGCAGCGGCATCCGCAACTCGACAATGAGTTTAACATCTTCCCTGGCATGCCATCTGGCCATACCGTGACGGCTGTGCGTACAGTGGCATTGGACCTTTCTGCTCGCTAGCTAGCGGTCTCTCACCCCTTTTCGAGCCAGAAATAGAATCAGCCACGAGCATGTAAAGATGGCGGACAGCGAGAAGGAAGGGACGATTCCAGAGGAAAATTATGTCGCCGAAACGTCTGAAGATGTGTTTGTAAATGGAGAACCTAACGGGGATGCATCCTGTCAAGCTGACGAAGAAGAAGACGAGGAAGAAGAGCAACCTGTGTCGAACGATAATTCGTCCGGATCTGTTTTGCCGAGGCGCAGCAGCCTAATGAAGAAGGACGCCGCTAGCAGACGGCCGCAGCGCAAGAAAACCGTCTCCTTCACGTCGATGGATAAGAAGATCGCAACAGGTAATGGCGAGTAATTCTTTTCTTTAATCAAGTAAAATAGCAACTCTTTCTACTATCGACATATGGCTTGAGATTTGCAACTGACCTTTTATAAAAGCATTTAATTAATCAAAAAATGCTTCTGTTCGCAGTATTTTCGGAGTTTTTGCTGTTTCAATGTTTGGGTCCCAAACTAGCGTTATCATTCTCATTACTTTTGTCATATTCGTAATAAGTCTCAATTTTCACTTATTGTACAGATATATACATTTATTTGGAGGTGGGGTGGGCTAGATGGTGGACTGTTGAAGGTGTGTTTTATTAGTTAATCATTTATAATAGCCAAATAGGCCTATAATTTTAGTTATAAACTTATAAATTTAGCCTAAACTTGTAAGTTTTATGCAACCGCAAATCACTTGTAAATTGTTTTATTTTAGGGGAACTGATACTATTGTTTACTTTTATTCTATTTGTAATTTTGTAAAATTGCTACTGGTTTTGCTATCAATATTGGGTTACTGTTTGAAAAACAATTTGAAATAATACTGATACTAGCCTTTACCTTGAAGCAAAGTTGTAAACAGTAGTAAATACCAATAATAAGACCAGTAATGTCTAACTCTAAGGTTTGCTTCTAAATTCTTGATCTAAACACTAAGTATAGTTAGATTTTTCTTGGTCTTTATACTTATACAATTCTACAACTCTGCAGCTACAGTTTTATTGGTACTACTAGTATTAGTACTTAATTATTCATTTATATAATATATATGACATGCATATATAATCTATTAATAGGAATAGCATATTTATTAAATATAATACATTTTAGTAGAACAGGCTTCCAATATATTATTATATATATTGAAAACAAAGGAAGAGAATTGACTTGTTAGCTTTTTGAAAATTTGTTTCATCAGTTTTAGTCACTAATTTTTATTCAGATTATTTATTTAACTTTATTCATTACTGTTTTAATAATATCTAAAGTAGTAGAAATTATTAAATGTTTAAAATGTACAAGCTGTTTCTGAATCAGTTTATCTCCCAAATTGCTGTTGATCTTAAATTCCTAAAACATAATTCTTCTATAAACAGAAAGTTATTTACTTATAACTTGATTTAGTGTAATCAATTGTTTAATTTTTTTTCTATATCATTTACATTTACATTGTGTTCCAAAAGCACAACAATAGAATTAGAACAAATAGTACAGTAGAACAAGTCAAACAATTTATTTTTGTCAGTTTGCAATTTTGTAATATTTGTTTTAATGTTATATGTTTTAAGTGAATCATACTTTTTGAATTTGTAAGCAAACATTATGTGCTATAGCAATATATGCATTAGTAGTGGTCATAGACATAGGTGCCTCTTTTAGCAAACTATTTTTTGCCATACACCTTCACAAGCAAGTGCTTTTGATTTAGTAACAGATGATGTGCATGGCAAAGATTTATTATTATTATTTAAAATGAATTTTCCTGCAATATTACAATAGCAAGTGTTAAAAAGTGTTTGATATTAATTATTTAGTTATGGTGAAAAATATTAATGGCGTCTGTTTTAAAAAACATATAACTTATAAATTAAAAATATAATTGATTTATCAATAAATTAAAAATGATATATAATATATATACATTTTTATGTATAGCATTTACTTTTAATATTATTTCTCCTTACTTCAATTGCATTGCAGTAAATGCAATAATTTGTATCAGCTGCAGTTTATTTTGTTGTAATATATGTTGATACTATGTGGTAAGTGTTTTTTGCTTGTTTTCCATACCCTGTATTTTCTTCAAGGACAATAACTTGAATAACTCAATAAGTTCCACTTTTTGTGATCATTGACTAGTGATTTATGAGACAAGTTTTAGAACCAGATTCAAAGATTGCATTCAAATCAACACAATGCTCTATATTTCATTTATTAGAATTATTTTCTTTTAACCCGTAGCATGTCACTGGGACCATAAATCCCCAAAGTGAAACTGGTCCAATATGCCACAGGGACCATAACTCCCCATAGCCACGCTCGCTCAGTCTCAGCGATCCTAGTCACTAAAAATAACCAATCAGAGTGAAGGAAACATGTGCCTTCACTTCAGCAGCCAATTTGTTATAAATTTTTTCATTGGTTACTGTAAATAGCATGCTCAGGTCATAAAAATACCATCTTTTCTGGGTCAAGTGGCAATCCATATAGTAGCGTGGGATGGTATCAAAACAATGGCATAATACAGAGGTAGGTGAAATTTTTCAGTTTTTAGGGCTTATTCTTTTAATGGGAATAAAAAGCCTTGTATTCATTGTAATAAGAATGATCATTTATTAGAAAGGTCACCTTTTCAATTAGGAAACCGATCATACACAGTCTCAAACAATCCCATAAAACAGAAGTAGGTGGAAATAAATTTAAAACAATACTTTTAACATTCCTTAGTATGTAATTATGTCTATAATAGGTAGTAATTTAAATTTTTAAAATCCATTGATAATTACATTCGCTTTTCATTTATTAGTAAACTGACCCAATGAATGATCAGTATACAGCAAAAGAGCCTAATACAGTGCCATCTGGGGAAATTTTTTAATCCGACACTAAACTTATTTTTTATTTATTTTTAAAAAGTTGTTTTTTGAAAAGTTACTATCACTAGTATCAGGTTTGACCTGTAATGTAACTCTCTTACTCTCTAATTTAGAACTGTTGTTGAACAACTGCAGTGCAAACTCTTTGCTAGGTGATTTTATTGAACTAGTTCTCAGTTGTAAACAGGGCTGGTATTTTCCTTAAATAATCTTTTATAAACCATAATAAAATTAACAAATTATGATGTAATTTTGGGTAACTAACTTACATTACTCATTTACTGACTAACTCAATCCAATGAGAAAGCTGTCACACTTCTCACTTTCTGTGTTTATCTGGTCATCTTGTTGGGAATGTATTATATTTATAACTGCATGTTTGTGCTCTCCACTTATGGAAGACACTCTCAAAAGTCAAATAGGTTTGTATTGACAAATTCCAAGCAGATAAAATCACTGACTATATGAAATGCAATATAAGTTACTGTTTTACAAAGTAGGCCTACCTAAAAATAATTGTGCTTTATTTACAGTTTTCATTTTAATAAACAATAATTTGAATAATTACAGTTTTATTGAGTAACCTTCAAGTTCAGTGCATTTACAATAATGCAGATGTATATTCTCTATACATATTTAGTGTTCATGTAATATTAGATAAGTGCACTGCTTCAAGTACAGATTATTATTATTATACTAAAGATGTTTTCTAGTTTTTATTAGAATTTTAAAAGTTTTTATTCAATCATAACTCAATTTTGAAAGGACAAACACAAGTACAATAACTTGAATAAGTGGTGCCCATTGCCTTAGTGTATGTACACATTTGCAGATCCACTCCTCCCTTTTGCATTTACACACATGACGACAGTGATATTCTTTGAAATTGTTTTTGGTTTTGTTGCATTTAAATTTAACTGGGCATGAACTGAATTATAACTGCTTTCTGCATTCAGTAACATGAACACATATACAGAAGATTAGTCTATTGCAACTAAAGTCATGTCAAATTATGAAATTAGAAGTGATGCAACTCATAGATTGATTTAGAATGATTGATGAAAAACATTGCTTAAAGACCTAAAAACAGAAATAAAAGAATAGTAGTATATGTATACCATAATTTTTAAAAGATAAACAATTTCTGCAAATGATTATAAAATAATATTAGTGACTTGTTGCAATAAGAGATTGACCTTATCACATAATAGTGTTAATAATTACTATATGCATTTATTGTGTTTATTATATTTTAAAGCATTTTGTAATTAAAGTGCACTTACCATATACCTGATAACTATAGTGGGAGTGATGGTGTCATGTTGAAATATTATATTCATGATAATTCTTTCAAATGAAATATATATTTCTTGATTAGCTCCTCACAAAACACATCAAATTCTAAGCAACCAAACAAAATTGTTTAGATAGATGGATGGTAAGTTAGTTAGTTAGTACATACTTAAATAAAAATAATTAATGTTACATTTCTGGAAACTCTATCCCTTTGTGAAATGTTACATTGCATAACCACTAATACCAATAATTATACTACGTATATTAATAGAGTTACCCATTAGTTAACATAAGTTGGATCTGGGATGGGGGGGGGTCTTTTCCTTTTTAACTCACATTTAACATTTCTCTTAACATGTGTCTTGATAATTGAAAGTTATTGTATACTATTACTAATAATATAGCAGTAATAATTTTGAGTATTTTTTTGTTGTTGTGAGGACAAGGGTTCTTAACCAGGAGGGAATTTTAGGGTTTCAGGGTGATAAATGGGACCACAGACTCAAACTGCATTATTATTTGGAATGCACCTTTTGAGTCAGATAATCTTGGAGGGGGGGATGACATTCTTACATATGGTGATAAGGGTGCAAAAAAGGATTAAGATAATAAGAACCACCTTAATTACTGTTAGCACATAGATGAGAAAACATTGCAAAAGAGACAAAACAAGATAAGAAATAAAGTTGTTCAAGAATATGATGTCTTATTTTATTAATTATAATATTTATGGTTAAACAGCTTGTCATAAACATTAGCATGATCTTTTCAAAAAGATATAATCATTATATTTATAGTCTGTGTGGACCATTTTCTAATATTTTTTAATTTGAGATCTAAAACAAATTATATTAAGAAATAATATTAATATCTTTTAAAGAATTTACAATGTACATGTACTAAAATTGTTGTCCAGTTCATTTAACTTAAGTCCAGAACATCTAAAATAAAACATTAGATTCAGTGAGTGATCAAAACTTCATTTCCTTTTAAATATCATATATGAAATTAATATATATGAATAACAGCAGAACCTTGGTTCACTCTGCTACTTGTTTTAATATCTTGTCCAGAGAAAATTAATAAGCCTAACCACCACAGATAACACAGAAAAAGTTATCCACATTGCTTCTCTTCCATCCTGAGTCCCCTGGGTCCTCCTTATCCCAGAGTCTAGACAGATGGTGTTAGACAGAAGTACTATATTAGAGCTTGAGGGACGTGTGTGTGTGTGTGTGTGTTACTTCTGTCTATCTATCAATTATGTGAGTATCTAAGTAACAGCAGTTTTTGATTCCCTCCCCTCCCCCTTTTCTTTTTCTTCAGGAGTTAGCTTGTTTTGGGATTTTTTATGAATAGTGATATTGAAGAAGGAGCTTATTTATTTCTTTTATTTTTTACTTATTCTTAGGCCTATATAAATATTAGAGCAGGCTTGAGGTGAACCAGTGTATATTAAATTAATTTATAATATTTTCTGAATAGTAAAACTTTGATCTTTACAGTTATTTCAGATTGATGATTTCAAGTCCTTCTCATCTTCCAAAGTTCCATGCACACATGTAAAGGGTTTCATTACTTTTTTCTTCCCATGTACTTAATTTCATAGTCTCACAAATAATTTTGGTTTTGACACTTTTCTATCAAGATTTTTTAAATATATCTTTCCTGTAATTTACTTCACCTCATGTTAAAAGGGAGAAAGGGGATTATGTTGCTTTTGATGCTATACCAGGCTTTTGAAGGTGATTGCTATCTATAATGTATATATATTTAACTAGAAGTTAGCAGTTTCCTTTTTTATTTTTTAGGTCTAGTGAAAGTCTAGACCACTAATGTTCTGATTTTATCCTTAAACTTCCTCATGATATGCTCCCTTACCAAATTATCAGGTTTTATGGTGTCCTTGAGTAATATAATACATGTACTGATGTAGTTGTCATAATATTACTTATTAGCAGAATGAAGGTGGAGGAGTGTTGTAAATAGAAAGGAATGGGAAGATATATGGGCTAAAATGATCTCATTGTTCACTTGACACTTGAAACTTACTATAAGTATAACTTAAGAAGAGCTTTGATAATTCAAACTAATTTTTTATTTGGTTCATTGGTTATTTTTTCTTTCTTTTGGCTTTTGGAATACCCCTTTAAGTCTCTGTGACGGTTATTTCAAACTTGTATACTAATGGATCTCCATAAAACTGATGATGGAAGAGAGAATAGAGTTGCACTTAATTGTTTCTATAGCTAGCTCATAAATGCAATTACTGAATTACTGAATTACTCTTTAGATTGTTCTTACATTGTTTTTTCCCCAAGGTGTGAGGGTGGGCAACAACAGAGAGACTTTGTAGGTGGCTCTTGTTATTTTGTGGAATTCTCAATTTCACTTGAATTAATTACTGAATTACTCTTCAGATTGTTTTTACATCATTTTTTTCCCCAAGGTGTGAGGGTGGGCAACAACCGAGAGACCTCTGTGGGTGGCCTTAATGTTATTTTACGGAATTCTCAATTTGACTTGTGTCATTGTGTTGGTTTTATGAATGAAAGTGCAGCACTGAGAATGCACCCACCTGCACAACTTATCTTTTAAGAAAATTGGATGACACCACTTGTTATGATCTATAGTACTTGAAAAATTCTTGGTTATTTTATGTTTCCTTCAGTTTTAATTTTAAAAAACTACTTTAAAAAATGTTTATATAAGATTTGGATGAGCCCAAAATTAAATATAACCATTAACATTTTTTTAAAGTGTCAAATAATTTTAGCCTGATATTTTATTGTCAGGAATAATCTGTCAAAGCTATGACATTGACAGAATGTTAAATGTGTACATTTTAGTTTTGATTATGCTACCCGAACTGATTGTAAATTGGATGTGCTCAAAAATGTAACCTGTGATGAAAATTCAGTTTGATTTATTTTACTGCTCCAAGGATATTTGTCATCAAACTTTAGACTCCAGGTTGTTAATACTGGGATTACCTGTTAATATTTATAAACAAAACCACAAGACTTTTAAAAACTTTTTCTCTAACTTGAATAACCTTAGTTAACGATGCCAGAACTGAATGGTCACATTAATCATTGTTCCCTTTTATGGTGATTTTGCAACTTCTGTCATATTTTTGTAGTTTTTTAACTTTCTCCGTACACATTCATCTGTTGAATATTTCTCATCCCTTCTCTCTGTATTATGTGATGGTACAGATTTGTATTTTTAACAAAATGCTTTATTTTAGATTATTTAAATTTACAATTTTAAATATAATTAAGTCTTTATCTGGCAAAAGACAGATCTGATCTCACTTAATACCAAATTCTAAATGTTGTTTCCATCTGAACACCTTCAAAACCTGCACTTTGCAACATTGGGTAGGCCAATGCTATTCTGCCATAAGCTAGACTGTTTTCTGCATTGAACCAAGATGCGTTTTAGTTTGGTTAGACTTTTGTTGTTTTATTTTGAATTGATATACCTTGAATATTTTACATATTAATAACTATTTTCATTTTACACTTCATTCTGTGAAGCAACACATGAAAGCTTAGCTCTTTAAGCTGCAGTTATTGATTTCCAAGGGTAACCCCATACTCACAAGGAAAACTTGGTTGTTGTTGAGGAAAGCTAATGCAAAATAATTTTATTGGTAGAGGTAGTTTTTCTCCATCTCTCACTATTCCTTGCAGAAAGTGCTTCACTTGCAGAATTTTTCTCCAATGTTGATTCTAATAATTTTAGTTTACTACTAAAATTTTATGTATTATCAACAATGTTCCTCAGGATTGGATGAAGTGAACATGCAGTCCAAGGAGAAGTTATTATGGGGAATTCATAGAGCTGATTTCTCATTTACTTGACTCTCTGGCATGTCAGTGCAACAAACTAATTTTGTAAAGAACTTGAGAGCTCGGTCCACTTGTGTTCACATTTCCAATCTACCTTTGAAATTTGTTGCTGAATTCACTTGAAAAATCAGTCATTTCATAACCGATAACCTATCAAATCAAAACTAGACAGTGGACCTATCAAATGGAAATTCTTTGGTAAAATATGGATAATATTAATAATGATTTTAAAAAACTAATATTTATAAAGGGAAATATTGATAACTTGCATTTTATTTAAATAAAAACTCATTTTTAACACATCGTAATTAAATTGCTGACAAGTATTAAGAACTGAATAAATAATTGTTGTGACGTTTGTGTTTGTCATGTTTCGACCATAGCCAAGTTAATCCCCTTAGATTTACTCACTGACTAAAAACATTCTGTAACCTTGCTTAAAATGTACTATATATGCTTGACTTCCTCACTAAGCTATTTATAGATGACCAGATGCGTTTATCGGGAGTCGTGGCAAGCACTAGAGATGTCAGAACGATTGTGTCGACTCTTGACTTACATGAAAATCTGGTCACAAAGCGACCGATTAAGCCGAGGCTAATATGTGTAGGCAACCGTGGGCAATTATTGGAACACTCGAACAAATGGATTTGTAGCACCCAGAATCCAATGGGATCCTCTAAATAGGTATGTGCTCTGTGACCGAACGGTACAATCAGTTTGGTCGGGTACTTTTAGCATTTTAATTTGAGCCACTTTTCTGACCAAGTGCGTTATTTGTGCACTGAAAAGGCCTAGGAGGCTTTGAACTTGCATTCGAACAGTTGAGACTTGCATCCAAATCAGACTGGTATTCTAACATGAATTATTTCTGACTTAGTACTTGTCAGTCAAAATGTGGACACGCAAGTAGAGTGTATCAAAAATCCTGGACACGGTTGTGACACTTCTTTAGAGTTTATAACAACAAAATCTTAAAATGCTTGTTTGCGTATTTCAGGAATTGAAATGCTCGAATGCCCCTTAAGCCACTCAAAAACTAGGGTTCTTAAATGTTTCCAGAATCAATATACATAAAATGGAGGTTGGTTGTTTTTCGGTGCTAATTGTTCACTGACTTCTGAAGGCTATAGTCATACCACTAAGCTCAACATTCAAAAGCTAGGGAGTGTTATGATCGATTGAGAAAAATCCTATTGACCGTGGCCAGGCCCGAACCTTCTAACTGCTACGCTAGAGCTTTACCTCACACAACTTACAGGCACAGAGTTTGTCAGTGACGTGTAAACTGTGTATTATCTCATTTTCATTTTGGGATCAGAGGTCTGATACACTCTCTATAGTCAATAGTCTATACGTACATGTACTTCTAAACCCTAGCAGAACAAGCTTCTTTCAGACCATGAAATGGAGTCTTTCTTTACTCGCTTCTTTCAGACCATGAAATGGAGTCTTTCTTTACTTGCTTCTTTCAGACAACGAAGTGGAGGAATGTTTCTTAGTTCTTTCAGACAACGAAGTGGAGGAATGTTTCTTAGTTCTTTCAGACAACGAAGTGGAAATTTTCATTACTTCTTTCAGACAACGAATTGAAATGGTGTTTCAATACTTGCTTCTTTCAGACAACGAAATGGAATGGTGTTTCATTACTTGCTTCTTTCAGATAACAAAATGGAATCTTTCATTATTTGCTGCTTTAAGTCAACGTAGTGGAATGTTTCATTACTTGCTGCTTTAAGACAACGTAATGGAATGTTTCATTACTTGCTGCTTTAAGACAACGTAATGGAATGTTTCATTACTTGCTGCTTTAAGTGAACGAAATTAAATATTTCATTATTTGCATCTTGAAGACAACAAAAATGAAACGTTCTTTTCTTGCTTTTATCAGACATTGAAATGGACAATTTCATTACAATCATTATACTGTAAACTAAAAACACGCATGATTCAAATAAATATTTAATTTTAAGCATCGCTACCAGACTACTCACAGAATTTCCTGACGAAGGTCGTGAATGTATTAGATTAGTATGACGTCGTCTGGTATTGCAGGAGGCAACTCTTAACCACTTTCAGAGTTATCTACGACCCGTATGCACTTATCGTGTAGATCTTTACAGATGAAATTTATTGACAATTGAATAGGCAGTGGTGTTTACTTCTTTTATTTAAAGCTGCAGTGTAAGCTGTTCTTCAAGGCTCAATACTTACCTAAATTAGACAATTATTAAAAAATATAATAAATTCACTACTTGCCAAACAATCCAAATTTCACTACTAAGTGTCCTTTTGTCGGCATTAACAAGTGAATGTGGTTATTAAGTTTTTTTTAGCCATATTATTCAATTTTCTTAATTTTCTAATTATCTTATTTTCAAAGAGATGAACTGATTGACATACCTTTAGGAAGTTCTGTTCTGGAAGAGTTCCGAAGATACCCCAATAAAAGTAATTATATTATTAAAGAAATTTCTATTAATAATAAAATTTATTAGTACCGATTATTCAGTGTAAATTGTAGAATTAAATATATGCAGATATTTGTAGTTTGCGGGTGTTTGAACACAATGGAAAACATTTGCATAATGCTTACGACAGTTGATGGATTACGATTCCAACATATTTTTGTCTTTGTGTTTAAATTTTAAAATTATTTGCGGACATTTGCATTAATAAAAAATAAATAAAAATTCTGCCTCGGTTGCCATATACTTTCTGCGTGAATCCAAATAGCAAATGGCTTTTGAGAAACTAGCAGACTACTCTAGAGGCATGGACAAACTCTTTCAATCTACTTCAGAAATGTTTGTAGGTGTCCACTACTGGCGGTCCAGTTAATTTAACTATTTAAACAGCAGTATCGTGTTTACTTTGTTAATATAAGCCTGGCCTGCTTATCCGTTTATGTTACTGGAATAACAGTTATACTTGAATAGTTCGGCGTAACGGTTAAATTTCAACAGCGATAGATTGTTATAAGAGGAGCAAGTAGATACTAATTATCACAAATTCATTTTTCAGTGAATTTGCTATTTTTAGCTTGCTCGTGAAGCCTCTAAATTTTACTTCACTGCAAAGCGACAAGCTTGATCGGAATGAATTGGGAATGTAATCTCTTTCACACACATAAACACATACAAACACGAGGTACACATTACAGACTCTTATATGAAAAGGCTGTTCAGTCGACGTCAATAAATTTGCTACGTGCTGAAGAAAAGGTCGGCACACGTTATTCCAATCTATACTGTCTAGTGTGGGCTTATTTTAACTAGTATTTATGGCACTGTGCAGTTGTCTTACTAATTTATAGGCCTATACATTATTTTAAATTCTACTTTAATTTTGAAAGACACACATACACATAGGAATGTGATTTTTTTTAAAAGGTATATTCAGCATCAGTATTTTAGATCAAATCTTACAAAAATTAAAACACGTGTTAAAATCAGGAACGGAACTTGTCGCAATACGGTAACAATTGTTGCACTTCAGTTACGCGCTCACACACCACCAAGAAAATCGCGTAATATTACTAATTACTAATCGCTTAAGAAAGCGAATTTGCACTGGTTACTGTGAGCGTCGCTGCAAGTACAGATTAACTTCTTTCATCGTTATGCCCTTGGGTTTTACGTCACCTAGAGAAATGGGACTAAGCGCTCGTCTGTGTGAAGGTCGAGTTGGACGCACACTCTGCCCATGGTAGGTGGTAAAATGTCATTGACCACTTCTGGTGCTGATGGCACCCCTTTGGTATTTAGATAGGGTCAGATAGCCTCCTGACAAGATGCAGTTTTTTTTGTTTTTGTTTTTTGATATAGTTTGATAGTTGTCACACTTTGTTAGGTATACTTAATTCGGGATCTACTGGCTGTGTGGCATTTCAGACTTAAACTATCATTTCAGGCTTGTGAATTCTCAGCGTTTTCGCCATATACTTGGCTGTTTAGATCCGTTTCTCTGTATTTTTTAAAAAATAAAACCGCTCAAAGTTTTATGATTTTAGTTCTCCCATTTCTCTCTCTTCTCTTTACCTCTTTCTCACACACCCTACACACACACACACACACACACACACACACACACACACACACACACACTACACTACACACACACATACACACACACACACACACACATGCATGCATATACGTTTCTGTAGATGTTTGGTGGATGAGGAATTTGTTTCTACTTATGAAATTACCATTTTAAACTTATTCAGCGCTATTTTATACACTCCAAGCGCTGCTTTGAGCTCTTTAGGCCCCTCCATCATCTGGAGAAAAGGGCGGGCCCATGAGGCAGCACTTTAATTGTGATGGCTGGCGCGTTTTTCCCTGGGCGTTAGTTTCGTGCAGAAATCACAACATCGACACGAACCGATAAGGACTGGAGCACCCAGAATATTGTTGTGGCACCTAGGATGATGAGGAAAGTGAACAACTGTTTTTATTACAAACACACAAGAAAGATCTTTCACGCCATCAGATCCTGTCCCAATGAAACCGGAAGTCCCTAGTCAAGACTTCCGTTTCGCTGTCATCCCGCATTAAAACCACTCTGTTTACGAGAAGAAGGAACATTAAAAGTGCTGGTTACCTTTAGTAACATTAAAGGTCAACACGAACCTATCACTGGATCGTTGACGCGTTATGAGGCAGAGTATCTACTCAAATTAAGCAAGGAGGGGATATAGAGAAAAACACCAATAAAAAACATGACTTTTTTTTTTTTTTTTACCGTACTAAGGTGCAAGCAAGTCCTAAATGGGAGTGCGGGAACAGCACTGTGATTCCTGGGCCGCTTATTCTCGTTCAGATATAATGATTTCTATTGCTCCTTTAACCATCGGTTTCCATTCCTGCTTTTCATTGTTCCTTTAACTACTTCTTTCCTCTCCTGTTTCCCATTGCTCCTTTAGACACCGGTTTACATTCCTGTTTCCTAGCGTTCTTTTAACCACTGGTTTCCACTCCTTTTCTTAGTGCTCCTTTAACCACTGGTTTCTACTCCTGTTCCTAGTGCTCCTTTAACCACTGGTTTCTACTCCTGTTCCTAGTGCTTCTTTAACCATTGGTTTCTACTCCTGTTCCTAGAGCTCCGTTAACCACTGGTTTCTACTCCTATTCCTAGTATTCTTTTAACCACTGGTTTCTACTCCTGTTCCTAACCACTGGTTTCCACTCCTGTTCCTAGTGCTCCTTTAACCACTGGTTTCTACTCCTGTTCCTAACCACTGGTTTCCATTCTTGATCCTAGTGCTCCTTTAACCACTGGTTTCTACTTCTGTTCCTAACCACTGGTTTCCACTCCTGTTCCTAGTGCTCCTTTAACCATTGGTTTCTACTCCTGTTCCTAATCACTGGTTTCCATTCTTGATCCTAGTGCTCCTTTAACCACTGGTTTCTACTTCTGTTCCTAGTGTTCCTTTAACCACTGTTTTCTACTCCTGTTCCTAGTGTTCCTTTAACCACTGGTTTCTACTCTTGTTCCTAGCGCTCCTTTAACCACTTGTTTCTACTCCTGTTCCTAACCACTGGTTTCCTTTCCTGTTCCTAGTGCTCTTTTAACCACTGGCTTCTACTTCTGTTCCTAGTGTTCCTTTAACTACTGGTTTCCACTCCTATTCCTAGTGTTCCTTTAATCACTGGTTTCCACTCCTTTTCTTAGTGCTCCTTTAACCACTGGTTTCTACTCCTGTTCTTAGTGCTCCTTTAACTACTGGTTTCCACTCCTGTTCTTAGTGCTCCTTTAACTACTGGTTTCTACTCCTGTTCTTAGTGCTCCTTTAACTACTGGTTTCTACTCCTGTTCTTAGTGCTCCTTTAACTACTGGTTTCTACTCCTGTTCTTAGTGCTCCTTTAACTACTGGTTTCCACTCCTGTTCTTAGTGCTTCTTTAACCACTGGTTTCCACTTCTGTTTCCCGTTTTACGGCTTCGGATTTCTTATCTGAGATCGTGGTACCTCTCCATTTGTTCCCATATCTTTCGTTTTGATGCTCTCATTTGTTGTTTCTTCATCAAGATTATTGGGGACGGGGTGGTTGGAGAGTTCGTTTTTATACTTTGCAACCCGACAGGTTATTTTTCTTTTAATTCATGGTGATGTGGCATGGAAGTAAATAATCAATATCTGTCTACCCAGGAGTTGTTTCTTAAGAAAATTCTGCGCGTGCGCTTTAAAATTATTTTCAGGTTTTGACCTGAATGACTACGGTGAGAAGTAAGCAGCCTATGTTTTCGCCTTTCTTGCATCTCCTTTGTCAGGATTGTCTTTTTTTGTTAAATATTAAATTTATTATCCAGCGAAACTACACGCAAGCACTTGTTTGCAATATCCAAGCACTTACACCGGCCTTTTACTCCCTGTAGTCCTCTGAATTTTAGTTGCACAACTGTAACTGGCTCGCGTCGTGTATTATCCATACCGGCGCTCACCGCCCTTTGGAAGGCACGCTTGAACTCATATTGTTTAACGATTTCCATATTTCATTCTATTTCCACAAGGGTCGGGGACCCCGACAACTTTCAAGACATGCCGCGTTTCTTAGCCAGCTCCTATTCTTCGGATGGTGGATTATAGTTCCACTGCGGCAAGTCCAGGCAAGATGCCAGCTACCTTTTCGGCTGCGCAAGGTAATTGCTGCAGTGGGAACCAGGACAGGGGAAGTTACTAGTAATAAGTGGCTCATTATAATTTGCGTCAGTAAGGCCAGAGTAGCAAAGCTGTCTGCATGTACGAACTTCACAGCTGTAGAGCTTCAGAGAGAATAGCAAGTGAATGTGCAGCACACACACACACACACACACACACACACACACACACACACACACACACACACACACAGAGAGAATATGAAAAGATCGTTCAAAACTCCGGAACGTTTTTGTGGAGCGGATAATCATTGATGTATTAGCACTAGTGTTAATCTATATTGGCATGAGCGTGAGACTAACCCTTGGATATTTTTACATCTACGCGAAGAGGTCACACTTGTGTATGCTCTCTAGTTATCTGTACAAATTCAGGTAATGATCGTAGAGTACTGACGTTGATTTAAAAACCCCACATAATTATTAGGCTTTATATTACTTTTTTATTATTGTTTTTGTTTTAATTTTTTTAATTTGTTCTTTCTTTGACTTTATTTAAAATATTTTCCAACTTTCTGTTCATTCATTACGTACATTTTCATTCTCTCTGTCGCGATCCATGCTTGAGTTGAAGTGAACGTAATACTGTCGGTGCTCTGAACTTGAGGGCTCGCTACCGTTTTCATACTTTAAAATTTGCACAAAAAACATACTTAACTATGCCATCGCTGGATTGCTTACTTCATGATTAACGAATCATTCAATTCTTTGTCCTTTTGGTTTTTTGTTTGACATTTCGTCCGTTCATCTCTGCTGTTCTGCTTATGTTTGTGCTTCACTTTGTTCTTCTCTGAGAGAGAGAGAGAGAGTGTGTGTGTGTGTGTGTGTGTGTGTGTGTGTGTGTGTGTGTGTGTGTGTGTGTGTGTGTGTGTGTGTGAAGGAATGTAGGAGGTGTGGGTGGTTTGGGGATCTGTCTTGCGATTTGGCATTCCTGAGGTTATGAAGGACCCACGACCCACTTGACCTTCAACTCTACCCGGGAGTGATAAAAATATCTACCCTTTCAACTCAAAGAATTACTTTATTTCGCCCAGACCTACTCCTGGATCTGCGGTCGATGTCTTGATCGGCACACGAAGGACGAAGAATAACATTTAACGTTTTCGGTTGACAGTAGTCGTCCTTCAGACATTGACCCCGTCCTGCCTGGTTTTTATTGTTTATGTAGTCAGTAACTGCTAGTACAGTGTATTGCCATCTCCATTTGGTCCGGTCTGAGTATGTTTCTCAGTATCAACACTGGGTCTGTCTTGTTTCCTGTTGAGGGTTTCAATTCCTGATTGCGAGTTCACGTCAATCGGTTGACAGTGCTTCCTCCCACCCACCCCCAATCCCCCTACTCCCAAGTGCTCGGATACACTTTCCGTCCGTACGATTTAATTTTCTGTACATCAGATTTGGGATAGGAAGATATTTCTCAGTGGCGAATTTTTTTCGCTTCGGTGAGAATTCAATATCCAGTCTAAAATACTCTTATTGTAATCATTTCAGGTTTATTGACCTGTCAGTGGAGATTGTTGGGAAAGTACTCCTGACTTCAGCTTCACTTGGTTTTTTCAGACAATTCGAGTGGAGGGGGATACTTTTATGCTCTGCATAAAAAGTCACTTTTTGAAAAGTAATACGTAAATAAACCTAACTTGCAGCAAAGTCACGTGACGCAGGCATTAATATTTTCTCCTCTCATATATTACCCAGACTTGTACATATTTTTTAAACAACACAACAAAAAACCGATGGTTTTTGTTATTCTACGTCAACCAATTGTACACACGGAAAGCAGTTTTTAATCAGTATAAGATTTATCTTCCAACCTACGTAATCACATTTTAAGCATTTATTTTTGTAATTGTTAATTTGGGCAGACACTACACTAAAGCTTATTTTTAGCTTTTGCGAGTTGTTGCTGGTAAACTCTGAGTTAGCGTCAAACCCATTTACCAATCAATTGGGTACAATGAATTGTGCAAGTGCAAACTCGGTCTTATTAGGAGATGATGTGCGCTCATGAGAGTTCGATGGAATAGGTTTAGTTTGAAATTGTAAAAAAATCATTGTGGATCGATTGGACTGGAATGGACCGTTTATTTTTTTGGATCTATGGTCTGTGCCACTCATTTGAACATTATGTATCAGCGAAACTATGCAGTGCGTTGTTTGGGTCCCTGAATGCATTAGAGAAGTGAACAGATGCACATGAACTTTTATTTCCTCCTACTCCCATCTCATTAATTTTGAGATCTAATTTTTTGAATCGTTAAAAGTGCGTAGTTGCAAGATCACCTATAGCAGTCTTTCTCAACCATTTTACACTGGTGGAATACTTGAAATATTTATTAGGTCTCAAGGGAGTCCCTGCGCAAAAATTACCCTATCACCGACGTTTATCTGTTTAATCACGATCTCTCCGGGAACCCCTAGCAACCTCTCGTAGAAACCCGTTTGAGAAATCCCGACCCTTTGAACTGTGTTCACTTCATCTAAGTATTCATAAAATATGTTTCTTTCGATGCTTTCTGCAAATAATTTTTTTGCCTGGTCAAGATTCTTTACAAATGGATGTCTGTTGCAGTCGGCTGAGTCATCGGTTCTTTGATTAGTGGGTATCAATGAATGTCTATTGCTGTGTCAACTCTTCTTTGATTAATTAGTTCGAATGGATGTCTGTTGCAGTCGGCCATGTCAACGGTTCTTTGATTAGTGAGTACACATGGATGTATATTAGTCAGCTGTGTGTCAACGGTTCTTTGATTAAGTGAGTACACATGGATGTCTATTACAGTCAGCTGTGTGTCAAAGGTTCTTGATTAATGAACTCAAATGGATGTCTAGTACAGTCAGATGGGTGTCAAAGGTTCTTGATTAGTGAACTCACTGGATGTCATGTACAGTCAGCTGATTTAGTGAGTCATGAAGTTCTGGATAAACATAATACGTAATTTCGATAGAACTCCAACAATGCGTCATTGAAACCCCGACATCAGTTTTTAAATAATGTCATTGAACCACACACACACACACACACACACACACACACACACACGAGTTTTTAGAATATTGTTCTTTATTCATACTCCACAAAAAATAATAAATAACATTTTAAAAATCATGATTAAGAACAGAAGAAAAAAAAGAGAGAAAGTCGGTACCGAGCGAGGTTCGAATCTGGGCACTTCAACTTGAAAATACATCAGACAGTCATGCTAACCACTGCGCTTATCAAAGTGTGGGTCACATTTATATGTACAGAGCAAATTATGAGAGTTGGTCATTTGAAACGTGCATATCAAAATAAATGGTTTCCAACGCAGAAATGGTGCAGAGGCAAAGTTTGGAGACCGGATTTCATTCTGAGTGGTCCAAAATAGTGTCCAGTGTAATGTATTTTTTGTTCCCCCGCTTTTAAATTATAATCATTCCGGTCAAGGACACACAATATCTCTCTTTTTTTTCTTTTTAATTTAACTTTTATTCATCTCCCATCAATGCTTTTATTATTTGCGATATTCTGTATCTAATCTTGTCTGTATAATTTGTTGGATCTTAGGTTTGATCATTCCCCCCCCCCCCCTCATAGCAGAACACAATGGGTAAACACATATTTATGACAAATATTTCTTTCTTCACTATGAACTGTAGTGTAAATGTCACCGCTATGGGTCGTTGTTGAGAACGCATTTGAGGTTCTGGATTCGGAGAGAGAAAAGATGGTGCAGACGACATGTGAATGCTGAATTAGAATCATTTCTAAATGTTTTATTCATTATTTAGCTTCGTCAATGATGCTGGCTTGATGGACATAATAAATCGCTAATTGTTTTTCATTATTATTCTTAAATAAATTACCCCGTTTTATGGTCTCTGATGTATTTAGTACGATTTGATAGCCATCGTTAATTGGTTTCGTTATTATTCTTGAAATAAATTACCTCTTTACAGCATGTGGCAGATGTAGTATGGCTTTATTGGAAACACTAAATCGAGCAGAATGACAAAATTACACTAGGATTTGTTCAAAATACATATTCAGACTGTTTTGTCCCATCGGACTTTTGTCCATCAGCAGATCTATGCTTCGAGTTTTATTTATCCTTGTACTGATTCGCGAAAAAGTAAAAAATACCCCAAATTAATTGTGGGCAATGTGCTTTGAATTAGCATACTGTGCACGCTGGCAGAAAAAATGCCGCCTTTTGGAGAGCGTTGTCAGTGACAAGTATTGCTGCTAATTAAAACTTGTCGTCATGAAAGAGCCACCGGTGCAATGCCAGCGAGACATTTACTCCCAGGAGTGTATTACCTAACTACTTTATGAAACTGCTTTGCCCGTCCCAACTTCACTGTTTTCTAATACATTAGAAGAATATTTATGGCACAAATACTGTAGGACGACCCAAAATAATAATAAGCAAAAAAAAAATTTTTTTAAATGGAGAAATGGCGTATGCTTGCTGATGTGAATGATCGCGCAGACATGTGGAGAGAATGCGCAGTTAAAAGTTGTTACTGGAGTGTGCACAGTATGGCAGTTAGATGGATTAGCAACTGTTAGTGAGTGTCAATGGCCTGGTTAGTCCCCGAGAGTGTGTTAATGCGTCACCTCTATTTTCTGACGGGTCATACTTCGTGTGGTTTTTATTCTTGTCATTGTTCTAGTTTATAAGATTTATCAAGAAAAACTTATAACAACAAACAGACAGAAAGCCCAGCAATAAAAGATCATTTATTAGATGAAGGCAGGCTCTTGACCACTTCATTAATTGCATTCACTTAGGTGATTATTGTTCGGATCGTTTATGCACTTGGAGCGTTAGGGGATTTGTAAGTCTCACCTTGCCTTTGTACAGTGCCTACATTAATATATTTTTTTCTTTTCCAATGGCCGAGAGATTGTATAACATGATGCATTGTGCATGGTTCCAATATAAATTGAGGAGGAGTACCATTTTAAAAAATCCAGTAGCACTTAACTCTTTTGATGGAGAAAGGTTAACACTAAAAGGGTGACTCGTAAGAGGGGTGTGTATGTGGGAAGAGTTTATTTCAAAATTAAATTTCAAAATAAAACAGGCTTATAAAGAGCCTGTCACAACTAAAGGCACTTTTTAATATGACATTGATGATAAATATATATATATATATATATATATATATATATATATGATGGATACTGCTTGCTCAGTCATAATATACAGGATATGTGATGGTTCTCACGGGGATTCTTTTTAATACTGACATGATTACTTTAGGCGTTGCCACACGATATTACACATTTGTATTGATAAGGGTTTATTATTATTTTTATTCAGATTCATACTTAAAGCGACGCCTCACGATATTACGCGTTCTTATTGTTAAGGGTTTGTTCTTGCTTTTGATTTTTAAAAATTACTAATGAGATAATGACCTAAAGCGAGACCACTCGACATGCATATTCTTATATTATAATCCCAATTATACTTTAATCTTATTACAGTTGGTATGATTTATTTCACAAGCACTCTATTATTACACACATTCATTGGTCGTATAATGCATGTATATATATATATAATCGTACAATACTGTCACACTATTCATCGTATAACCCAGGGATATGTTATCACACAGTGTCACACTATTCATCGTATAACCCAGGGATATGTTATCACACAGTGTCACACTATAGCAATATAGTAAATATATATAGTGTCACACAGTACTCTACGAGAGAAACTTGGTCATCACTACACGTATATGCACGAGTACATAATCTCTGCGTGACCCTGAGAGATTCACTATCGCTCACTCACCCACTCACGCACGCACGCACTTCACCAGGGCAGGGAAGATTAACTGGTGTAGGAAGCCAGATGCTAGAAAATTAGTGTATGTAGATATCGCCGTACACAGAAGAATGATTGTTCACATTATTATTGTTGTTGTTGTTATGTAGTAATTGCATTCTTGAATATCTGGATTACATTTTATTACAGCATGAGAGAAAATAAAATTGTGAATGCGTTTTAGAGAGGTTTTTGCAGATAAATACAAATAATGTGTGAATATAAATATACAAATAAGATCACTGACTCTCTCTCTCTCTCTCTCTCTCTCTCTCTCACACACACACACACACACACACACACACACCCTTCAGCTTGTTTTTTAATCTCCAGGATATACACATCTTTAATGTTTAATTTAGAGTATCAGTTTACTGATTTTGGCAGCGTTAACTGCTTTGCCAGTTTATGAAATGCGTATGAAGTGCTTAGGCGCTTGTGCATAACGCACTTGGGAGGTGGCAAAGATCCCTCATGTATTTTAGGCTATTAGGTACAATATAAAGAGTTGATGAAAATAGACGTAATGATGTATGGGTGCTGGATAAAGGTCCATTTGTACATTCAAGAGTGTGTTAGATTTAATCTTTCTCCTTATAGAGTATATGCTAAAGCCTATATTATATATGCACGTTCCTACCCCCCTCCCTCCCACGCGCACACACACACACACACACATATACACACGTTTTACTGTCTTTTTCAGTTGATTTCTAAACGCTATTTTCCTTTCTGTCTCTCTGTTAGTCTAATTTAATAATATTACTGTATGCCATAAGACTTACTTTGATATTTATCTCATTATCTACTCTCTCTCTCTCTCACAAACACAGACAGACACACACACACACACACACACACACACACACACACACACACACACACACATTTCGTTGTAATTGTACCGGCAGTGCACATATATACAGATTTTCTGTATATATGTGAGTGCGTGTACATACAAATACCACACATATGCACTATACCTACACAGACATGCGCGAACACTCACTCAGACACGCATGCTTAAAAAGTGAGATTATGTGAAATACGCCACCCCCCTGATCTGTTCAAGACTTCACAACCCAAAAGAAGTATTGAACGCCTGCAAATCGAACTGCTCTCTAGCGCTGTTGTGTGGTGCTTCTAAACAATCTGGCTGATTGATTTCAGTTGGCAATGGGCTTGAAACTTCACGCCAGCACACGCATGAGCAACGTGTTCAGAACTTCACGCTTACATCATTTGCGTTGTCTTGTTTCGCTACGAAGATATCGAAGTTAGAACGGATTTACTTCAAGGCAAACTCTTAAGTGAAGAATTAGTCGGCTCTCTCGTTTTTCCTGATATCGCGTTGTACTCCCACAAGGATTCATGCCAAAGAATCGCAAGTAAGCAGGAATACGCCCTCCTTGAAGTGTCTTCGGGTTCTTTTCCTGTGTTCCCTTATGAACGCATTGTCGTCATCATCATCCATCTTAGTAAAGTAGCTAAGGTGTGTGTGTGTGTGTGTGTGTGTAAATTTCGCACAGATATACTGTTTGAAGTACGTGTATTTTTGAAGGCGATAGAGAGTGCTTTACCACTTTTATAAATATCTGTTCTACTTTTGTTTATTGCTTTTGCGCTTCGGGAAGCTAGACTCGCGGATGTTGGTATCGTGTACATCTAGACTTGATTGCACCATAATGGAATTGTAG
Organism: Sinotaia quadrata; assembly: GCA_028829895.1. Lineage (NCBI taxonomy): Eukaryota > Metazoa > Mollusca > Gastropoda > Architaenioglossa > Viviparidae > Sinotaia > Sinotaia quadrata. The sequence continues at coordinate 37,227,962 of CM054184.1, forward strand.
ACAGTGATCACGCGTGCATTGACATGATCACGGCTCAGTAAACACGTCAAGTATTTTTGGCCCTAGAGACTGTCAGCATGAAACCGGAAAATTTCAAACTTTTATTCACTCGGACCATGCCTGTATACCACGTATAATTTAGTTTGACTCAGTTTTGAAAATACAAGTTCAGTGTGTGTAGTCAGTGTGCTTTTGAGTCAGTTGTAAAATAACTGTACACTATGTGCAGTTAGTTTGAATCAGTTTTAGAATGCATGTATATTTAGTGTGGCTGAATCACTTTGAAAATGCCTATACAGCGTATATAGATTGGAAGTACCTATACTGCGAGTGTAGTTTTGCTTAGAATCACTTTGAAAATGCCTGTATAGCGTGTATGTATAGTTTGTTGTGAATCACTTTGAAAATGCCTGTATAGCGTGTATGTATAGTTTGTTGTGAATCACTTTGAAAATGCCTGTATAGCGTGTATAGTTTGTTGTGAATCAGTTTGGAAATGCCTGTACAGTGAGTGTAGTTTGCTTTCGGTCAGTTTGAAAATACCTGTACACTGAGTAGTTTTCTATGAAACAATTTGAAAATACCTCTGCGGTGTGTGTAGTTGGCTATGAAGCAGTTTGAAAATACCTGTACACTGAGTAGTTTTCTATGAAGCAGTTTGAAAATACTTTACAGTGAGTATAGTTTGCTTTCAGTCAGTTTGAAAATATTTCTGAAAAGTGTGTGTGTAGTTTAGTATGAAACAGTTTGAAATACTTTACAGTGAGTGTAATATGCTTTCAATTAGTTTGAAAATACATGTACACTGTATAGTTTGGATTGAAACAGTTTGAAATACTTTATAGCGAGTGTAATTTGCTTTCAGTCAGTTTGAAAATATAGGTGCTAGGTGTGCAAGTTTTTATTTCTTTTTGCCAGGCTCGATGATACAACCGACATTGTTACTCCGTAGTCTTACAATTTATTTATTTTTAAACTGTTATTGTTGATTCTTCACTTCCGCTATTGGTGAGTTAGTTGGTTGCGAACATTGGTTTCCGAATCCTGCTAGGATTCTACGTTATTCAAGATTTTACAGATGATTGAAGCATTTCAAAGGAGTACTGCTGTTAGCAGTGGGGCAAGTCTGTGGTTTTCAGATAGCTTTCAAGTTCAAATGTCATATTCCTCTGTGTTTCAGTTATTACTGCATTACTTCTACTCTTGCATTCCATCTTGGATTTCAAATATGATGCCTTGTTATTTTTCAGCTTTCCCCAGTTCAAGTTGTTTTCAAGTTTCTGTCATCTGCTCCAGCAATATAGAGGACTATAGTTAACCCGTTGGAATTATTCATAGCAACAGTGTCTGTTTTTGTTTTTTTTTGCGATTGCTTACAGTTGGGATTCATGTTCTTTATGGTACAATGATCTATAGTTCTCACACAGATTTCTCTCTATAATTGTTATCACTTCATTATTTCTTTTGATGTATTCTGTTCCAACTAGAGACTTATACAGTGACAAGAATATTAAATGTTCTGTGTTTTCATCGATACCCTTGCATAGTGGGCATTTGGATCCTTTGAGATCGCCATGATATTTGTGTTTAGTGCATAATCTTGCCTAGCGTAGATGTGCTCGTTTTAGCTTTTAAATTTCTCTCTCTCTCTCTCTCTCTCTCTCTCTCTCTCTCTCTCTCTCTCTCTCTCTCTCTCTCTCTCTCTCTCTCTCTCTCTCTCTCTCTCTCTCTCTCTCTCTCGGGCATCTGCATGTTGGTTTTCTTGCTGTTGTTTCAAAAACTTCCACGCATTTTGCCCAACGAGGGGTGGCCTACTCCATTTATTTGATGATGCCTGTTGCGATATCTTTTTTCCTTTCTTTTTCTTCTGATTCTGGAAGTTGGCACAACACACTGAATTTTATTGCTTCTGTCAGTGGTTCGTCTTGCTGTTGTTCCTGACATATTCGGCAAAGCGTGTGATCTTTTCTTCAGTGGTATCCTTGATTTTCTTGATCCTATACATTTTCCGAAATGCACGTAGTATCTCACATCTGCCCTTGGGCATAAGGTTTAATGCTTCCACATTTTATTGGTCTATACATCCAGAGCATCTCTAGTAGGCAGCTCTGAGGGCTGCAAGAGAATGGGATGTAAACGACTGAAGGAATTCGAACTCTTTCGCCTCAAGTTTTAAAGGTGGCCGCTGTCTTGTATATTTCGAGTTTAATGTGCTCGAGACGAGAAGAACGAGAGAATGTTTATATGTAGGTAAGTGAATAGATAGATAGGTTGGTCGGTAGATGATTTGTTGGCTGAATATTTAAGTAGCTAGATGGATGGGAGTTTCGATCATATATGCAGAAGTTTACAGTCTTCCTCTCTGACTTCGCACCACCACCACATCCATTTTTTAATTTTATTTTTTTTTGAGAGAAGTTGATGGATTGTCGGATTCAAAACTGTGGAACGATTGAAACATAACCTAGTACACAATCCGTGACTGTGACTGCGTTCGCGTTGCGCCATTTAAGACCCACTGGCGGTCATAGTTTAAGACATGACTTTAATATCACGCTAGGCAGGGCATTTTTACGCCCCCACCCCACCCCCCTTGTGCTTTATTGTCAGCCAGAACACGCAACTATTGACGGAGTGGGTTGGGGTAGAAAACTGACATAACCTTTTTCTTCGAATTAAGAGCGATTTGTATACTGACTTCCAGTTGGATATTTTATGTCCACTAATCTGTCACTGATTTCTCAAATTGCCGCAAGCGCTGAGGGAGAGAGAGAAGATTAGTGTTCTGGAAGGGAGAGACGCATTTCCTTGCGAGGTAGAGTGAAGTTTGCGTGTGTAGTAAATTAATTTTGCTAGATTCAATTTTGTATATTTTCTTTAATTTATATTTAACTCTTCAAAGTGGCTTCCTTGGAAACTTGCACACAGTACCTGATTTTCCATTTCATCCAACGGACTACACACTAAGTCCTTACCTTGAGTCGAGTCAGATAAAGTTCATCAGATAGGTTTTGACCCGCAGGTATCGAACCCTGGTCAGAGAGACTTGTGCGCTACTGTCTTCGACGTCAGGGCGTTTTGCTGTACTGTAGTTGCTTGTTGGAGCGTCGACTTCTAGTCATATATCAGACTGGCAGAGTTCTGCTCTATCATAGTTGACTTATTTATTGTACTGTCTACTTCTGGTCGTATATCAAACTGGCAATGTTCTTCAGTACTATAGTTGACTTACTGGAGCGTCAACTTCTAATCATTTATTAGATTGGCAGTGTTCTGCTGTACCAAAGTTCACTTTCTTATTGGAGTGTCAACTTCTATTCATATATCAAACTGGCAGTGTTCTGCTGTACCTTAGTTCAATATCTCATATATCAGACTGGCAATAATCAGCTGAGAGTTACTGTAGTAGCATTATGCGTCTTAGAACTCCGAATTTATGCCTCTTGTAGATTAAAAAGTTTAAATTTAACACTTCGAAGAGTTCCCATCCTCGGTTTCGGGCACTGAAGCGTTTTTCCAGAATATCTGGTAAATGATCATATAGCTTCATTGCACACTGTGGTGTTCCTCTGACTACATTTATGTCGTTTCCATGAAGTGTCCACATGTTGCACTGAACATAATGGCCCACGCCCACCCTGTCCTTGTCTCCCAAGAAGGGTTATGGTTAATGTAAAAATATTTATAACTGTGTCCTGCCCGTGTGTGTTTGTGTGTGTGTGTGCGCACAACCCTGCATTGGAGGTAATAAAACAAATTAATTAATTTATTTTTACATGCAGTTTGATTTCATTATATTATTTGTTCAGACGTTTGGTATTGTTGTACTTTTTACTTTGTTGTTGTTGTACGTTATGCTTTCTTTTCTTTTAACAGTTATCTTTCACTTATTTCCAACTTTAGTTACTGTAATATTGTGTCAAAGAAATATATACAGTAAAGTAGTCTGTTAAGTAATCAGGTCATCAGCATCTGTAATAAAATTAAACTTTTCAACTTAATTAAAATTCGAAAAAATATTTATATTTCATGCACTTGTTAGAATATGCAAGTTTAATTTAACTTGCCGCAAGAGAAACAACTGAAGCTGGGCTGCAGATAAGCTGATTATATGATATTTACTGATCTAATCCTAGAGTAAGTACATTGAATTTTCCGAGTGTTTCTTTCATATCACACTACTTATGCCATGTACCGTGTTTGTTCACACGAGAAAGTTTGCCACAGACAGTAGTAGATGCCTGAATTTGAGACACGGAAGCATAAGATGCTTTGACTATGGAGAGACATTTTTAATGGCGTTATTACCTACTGACCACATGTATATGCACGTGCATTTGGTTGCCAGAACTACTGTGATGCTATGGCAGTAGAGATTGTCAGTCATCGTCCACAGTATTTGTTCGCTTAACGTTGATTTCAAGCCTGCTTATAACAAACCCTTGACTGATTTCACTGGGCTGTGTTTAATCCGCACACGAGAGAGAGAGAGAGAGAGAGAGAGAGAGAGAGAGAGAGAGAGCTTGGGCTTTTAGGTGGGTACTGTCTACAGACAGTGGAATCCAACGGAAGCAGGATTAAAAACAAGTAAATCTAACCACGAAATGAAAAGAGCCGATTCCTATAAGTCTATCTGACTGTCTACCGGTCTGTTTTCCAATCTGTTTTGTTGGTAAGCTCTTTCTCGCACTGACTGATTTTAACTTTACAGTTTTGTATGGATTGTGTAGAGTGTTTTGTTAAGCTGTTGCTCGCACTGACTGATTTTAACTTTACAGTTTTGTATGGATTGTGTAGAGTTTTTTGTTAAGCTGTTGCTCGCACTGATTGATTTTAACTTTACAGTTTTGTATGGATTGTGTAGAGTGTTTTGCTATACTGTTTCACGCCCTGACTGTTCTCTAGCTTGATAGCTTTGCACGGACTGTATAATTAGAGTGCTTTGGTAAGCCGTTTCTCGCAGTGCGGATATTAACTGGAGCATAAATGCGCTGTATGTACTAGCAGGAACCATCAGACCCTGTTGAGGGGATATTTAGACAGATAAGAGCACACTGCACTAGCAGATATCGCGCGTCAAGTGATGGTGGGTCAGCTGATAACTCAGATAGTTACTAAGAGTTGTTTTTTCTTGTTTTCTCCTAAGTCCCAAACGACATCGTAGCTAGTACTAAGAAATTAAAACTGTATTGTAGTAATAGGCATTCTACTCCTTATCTGGTTCTTTTAAATGCAGTTTTATAGGATTAAAATAAATAATATTTAGCGCTGAATATGTAGAATAGTGAAATATTGTTTAAATGCATGAATGGAAAATAAATCAACTAGTCGAATTAATGGTAGAAGTACATTATATTGGCATTATCGTTACTGTCAGATGAATATTTTGAGTAAGCTTTTTTGATTTGATAGTTTTCATTGGTTCTTCTTTTAACTGAGTCTTTTAGATTGGTATCCATCCTGTTATCATTTGTCCTTCTAATCAAGTCTTCTAGATTGATACTTGTGTTATCATTTGTCCTTTTAATCAAGTCTTCTAGATTGATACTTGTGTTATCATTTGTCCTTTTAATCAAGTCTTCTAGATTGATACTCGTGTTATCATTTGTCCTTTTAATCAAGTCTTCTAGATTGATACTCGTGTTATCATTTGTCCTTTTAATCAAGTCTTCTAGATTGGTACATTTTTTATCGGTTCTTCTTTTAACCGAGTCTTTCAGTTTTTCCTATTAGTCAAGTCTTTGTGATTCATTCACTTTTCATCGGCTCTCTTTTTAATCAAATATTTTAATTGATACATTTTCATTGATCCTCCAGATAAAGAGTGTTTTCGAGTGGCATAATTTTCATCTGTTCACCAGGTCATTAGTCTTTCGATTAGTATAATTTTCATCTGTTCACAAGGTTATTAGTCTTTCGATTAGTATAATTTTCATCAATTCTCCCCTTTTAACACCGTTACCTTTCCTCGTACTTAGTAAACTAAACTCGACATCCAGTAGCACAGTAACTTATTAGTTCAAAGTGCGCCCATATCTCACAGACTAGTTCATCCTCTCTAACGGATCGTGGTCCAACGTATACCCTGTCTTACGGACCGTGGTCCAACGTATACCCTGTCTAACGGACCGTGGTCCAACGTATACCCTGTCTAACGGACCGTGGTCCAACGTATACCCTGTCTAACGGACCGTGGTCCGAAGCATCCTTTCTCACAGACTAGTCCAGGTACACCCAATCTGACGGACTATAGTCCAAAGCACATCCTATCTCACGGGATAGTCCAAAGTACACCCTGTCTAACGCACTGTGTCCATAATACACCCTATCTCATGGACTAGTCCAAAGTACATCCTATGTAACGGGATAGTCCAGAGTACACCCTATATCACGGTTTGTCCAAAGTACACCCTATCTCACGGACTATACAAGACACTGACTAGCCTAGACGTGTGAAAAGACAAACTGCTTGGTCTTAATTATTAGTTAGAATGATCCCATAGCCTGGCGTTAACCCTTGACGTGTTGGGACAGCACATAAGAAACAGCATGCTCTCTGACTGTTGGCCGCCTGATGATTGATGATTTGATTAACTGGCAAAGGTTGTTGACGGCGCATTGCAATTTGATCCTTACCGCTACCAAAGTTTGTTGGGTTGAAGGACAGAAAGAAACCAAAATCAAACATTCAGTTAAGGAAGGAGCACAAAGTCCAAGAAATACACCGGAATTCTGAATGGGCTCAAACACTAGCTCATAATTGCTGGAATTGTTTTGTGGATCTTTTACACTGTAGTGGCTAAATGCAGTGTTGATTTCTGGCACATGTCATCGTGGTTCTTTAGAGTCACGGACTGTACAAATCAAAATGTTACTTTTTAGAGGGAGTTACTTCATTGCTGTCATTTCAGTAAGGCCTGCACACGAACTCCTTGATACGATTTTTTTGTATAGTCTTTTCCTTTTCGTGACTGTTAAAGAACCGGAAGTGCGAAATCTTAAGTAAAGTATTTTTTAAAAAAAGAAATACATGAATTCTCTTTTGTATTTTGAAGAGTTCGTTAATTTCCCCGTGTGACACAATTTTTACAATCATTTTCACAAAAAAAGCTTAAAGGGCATATAGATTTATTAGCCTTAATTTTGTTTACGTCTTTAGGCAGAGAGATAGATAGATTACTTAAAAATTCACATACACGCATTGCACAGTGAACGAGTGTTCGGTTATCTTTAAAAAATTAATTCAATTTGAATTTGTTTGTTCTTTGTATCTGACTAAGCACTGACTGTCCACCACGGCCTTGACCTCGCTCATTCGTATGGGAGTATCAGTATCAGTGCCACAGTCTTACGTCAGCAATGGTTAACTTCATCGGATTCTTGTGACTTAGTGCTTCGTCACTTGTAACTGGACTATGATGGACCATCTTTCTTTTTCTTCACTCAATTTCGCAAAACTGTTTAATTTCTTTGGGTTCACTCTCTTCCTCTAAAGTCTAAACCATTTAAAATTAATCGACCATTGCACGGCACCGCCATCTCAAATTCGTTCATATTTTATTTTTAAACGCCATCCCAACAGAACTTGATTGGTTTATCGACCATCAACAAACTGTAGTGCATTTTTCGAGTACCGTGTATATTGGCACGTGCGATTGTATAAAACAGCGCGAGTTCTTGCTAAAACTAACAAATAAATAAATAAAATTGTATTTCTTTGTGCGCAGATGGAATGGAGTATAGCTTCGTGTGTTAAGTTCCACAGACCACACGTTGAGATTGTTAACAAAGACACTCTTTTTGATAAGTTATCATTTGCAAATATTTAATCCTGAATTTCCTTAACTTTATGTTTTATTATATTTATTTTAATCTATTTTATAAATTCTGGATCTCTTCCACTTTGTTTTTCAATTTTAATGAGATTGTCACGTGACTCGCGGTTATAGATTGAATTCATTTGCCATAGCAGTATAAGCTAACTTTTTTTCTGTCTTCAGAAATAATTAAATTACTTTTATTCGTGATGAAATTCTTTGAAAAGTTAGCGTGTCAGTGTTTAATCTTGTTCTGCTTGATGATTTTCTGAGGATCTGTTGGGAATGCTAAAGTCTCGCTTCATTAGCTTCATTGTTGCAGCCACTTGCTATAAAAAAGCATCATAAGACAGGCTGTAGCAAACTTAATTACTCGTAAAGGAAAAGTAAATAGAACTATTTCTGTTTTACAACTCTACACATGTACATAACTAAGACAACGATATATTATGAAACGATATATAACAAAGATAACAAAGCCCTTCATACCATTCATTAGCCTTAAATACGGGGGGGGGGGGTTGGTTGCAGAGAAAATTGTTTGTAACTAATTGTCTACTCATCTGACTTTCTTTAACGTTTTTCTCCATATATTTGACTAAAACTGTGGTTAGGTTCTGTGTTCTCATTCCCTCAGTGAGAAGCCTACCCTCCCATTCTGCCTCATTGATTATCCGGTTTGTGTCCAGGTGCTTTGTCTTGTCTGTTGAGAGTGATGGCTGCTAGGACCCCAAAGACGTGATTATTTCATTTAAATCTGATTCGTGATTGACTAAGGTCTTCGATTTTCTCCTCTCGTAATGTAATCACTATTCTTTACTGGTGTACGACGGACACGCTCATTAGTGCGTAACAATACGGTTTTGTTTCTTACGTCTTATGTGTTTGCAACGTTGATGAATACTTGAATTGAATTCGCCAATGATGTGTTTAATTTAACGTGTTATTTATTAAGTTTTATGCAATTAATTTTACTTATTAAATTATGATTTGTCGAAATATCTTATTTCTTATTAACCCAGTTGAGTACTACACTGAATTATTTTCTACCGATGTCATAGAGACTACCCTTCAGGTATCATTGACACAGTTCTTCATTATCATTGCAGCTCTGTTCATGCATAGACCTTCGATCCTCTCGTCTCGGCCTCCTTAAGCTCGCGAAAGTACAGCAAAGATATTTCATAGATGGGTGGTGCAAAAAGAGAGACCCCAACGGCGTGGGTTTGGAGCTTAAATGTTCGCTTACACTGGTGTTCTGAGGGTTGAGCGATGTGCATTATTTGCCCGAGCGTAAAACCAAACGTTGCCGTCAGAAACAAGGCTTCGCTTTAAACTAAATCGTGTTGTTGTTTTTTAAATCAATCTTTATATCTATTTATTTTAAGGCCACAAGTACATAGTAAATGTTACTTTGTTGAGTCTTTTTGCTCTCGTTTGTTTGTTAGTTCATTTGTTTGGTGTTTTCTTGGAAGCATTTATATTAAATCATAAAATATTTAGATAAGGAAGTACTTTTCTTTTGACATTTGCTCATTCTGTTGCCTTGAAACAATACAGCATACATATCTTTTTGCACATAAACATGAATTCTATTTAGGCTGTGCATTTTATAATAATTTATGTAACCACTAAATGCAAATAAACTAATTAAACAAAGAAAAAATAAGCGCACTGCCATAGCAAATCACGCCATTTCTTTTTCGTTCGTTCGCGCATCATAGATTAAAAAACACGGGTGGCGGTGATTGGTGTCACATGACTGTGCACTCAACGTCTTCCCATAACAGATTAAGACACATGGCGACCGGTGTCGATGATTGTTGTCACAGGAGAGCTGCATAAAAATTGCATGAAAGTATGCAGTTTTGCAGATACATATCGCAGAACTTCCAGATGTGTGTGTGTGTGTGTGTGTGTGTGTGTGTGTGTGTGTGCGCGCGCGCGTGTGCGTGCGTGTGCTGTTAGTAGCTGGAAAAGAGTGATGGGCCGATAGCTTGGCAGCGACAATACCAGTTATAAGACTAATAATTAACATCGGGAAATTATATAGTTATGCGCTGGCGATGAACACTTCCTTTTTTCTCTGGCACCCAGAGTTTCATCGATTTTGTTGTCGGATGGTGGAAGATAGGCTGTAGGGTATGTCTGCCACAAACGTGATTTTGCCATGGTTCAATTGCTATTGACGACATGCGGCGATTGGGCCTCTGCTGAAAGAACAGCTTTCGGTGGCGACCCTCCCCCTCATCTACTTGCAGTCCTCACTTCCGCCAGTGAAGTTAAGTGAGTGACTGCCCTTTGTTGTCCATGGCGGTATGTTGGCGCTGACTGCGATCCATATATTTTTTTAAAGGGATACTGTTATTATCTACACTGTCGTACACCACTGGTTTCCATTTCAGATTACAATAAATGTATGTGTTCAGTTTTGTCTGAGCACAAGATTTAAGTAAATTGACCTGTATTCAGTTTTGTCTGAGCCCAAGAATTGATTACTGTACTGAGCAGGATTACTAGATTAATAATTTGCCTAATTAGTCCCTGTAACCCTACCCAGTAAAGGTCTTCATAAATACGGACGAGAAATCTCAGTCAAATACCCATGCCCTTTAAATGAACGCTTAACATTACCTGCACCGAGTGCCCCAGGATTCAAGACCCTTATGTCAATATATGCTCTTTTAGCTACATCGTTGGTTTGGCCTTCACACATCTCACGTCTTGGCGGGACACTTACTAAAGGTATGTTAGATGTCTGATACAATCATATTTAATCAATTTCTGAGCTGGATAAAACTAAACATTTGCATATTTCATCAATTGCTCTGATACAATTAAACACTGATAAATTTAATCAGACAAAAGAAGCATTGGCGCACTTAATTAATTAACGTGTTTTGAGAAAAGCAAACACTGGCAATGCAAGTGACAGAATGAAATCGCAAATGATGCAATTATTTATTATTAATTATTTTTTCCTAATAAATTAAATGTAATTTCGTTCTTCATTACTTGATTTTTTTTCTCTGTGTGTGCAAATGTAGACGAAAAGATTGACGTGATACCAGTTGCTTGAGGCAAATGTCTAATGGACGACCTAACCAAAATATGTTGTGTTCAGTTTTATCTGATCCCAGAGATTGGTTAAATTAGCATGTATTGACTTTTATTTGAGCTCGGAAATTGATTAGATATGCCTGCGTGTATTGACTTTTGTTTGAGCTCAGAAATTAATTAAATATGTCTGTGTTACGTTTTATTTGAACTCGGAAATTGATTAAATTTGCCTTTATTGAGTTTTATCTGAGATCAGAAACTGATTAAATATGCCTGCCTGTGTTGAGTTCTATCAGAGCTCAGAAATTGATTAAAAACATTGTATTGAGCTTAGGAGCGCGAACACTTCTTTCGGATCATCAGACGCTGATTGTGGGCTTTATTTAGAATTTACAGTGAAGTTGACATTCCACCAGTCTTGTGGCTTCATTTGTTTTTCATTGTATTAGGCACATGCATGGTATATATCGATTAAACAAACTTACTGATCGTCATAATTATGTTTGCAAATTCAGAGAGAGATCATAATCTCTAGAGGCTAACCGATTGGCTAGTGTAGACCATTGAGATTGGCTAGTGTAGACCATTGAAGGAAGCAATGCAAACCACCCACTTTGCTTTGCTCTCGCTACTTATGATGGTTTACACTATATAACTCCCCTTATTGTCCAATAAAACTGAACCCCTTCGTCATTTTCCATATGAAAACCGTCATCTTCATTGTCTACATAGTCTCCCTTTCATTGTTCACATAAAATTGTCTTCCCCCAATTTTGAAATAAAGTTATCATCCTCATAAACTTCCCTTGCTTTGACTACATAAAGCTGTCCTCCCTTTGTCTACATAAAATGTCTTCATATTTGTTGCGGATAAATTTGCTTATCCCTGTTATTAAACTTAATAATTATGTATTTGTTTCCAATATCAATATGACCCGACCTTGGGTACTTATGACGATATTTTTATGTCAGAGTTGGAGTAAAAAATCATGTAAAGAATATTCTAGAATGTTGAAGCAAACCAAACCAGTTCCAAGTGAATAAGAAGTTTTTGTCGCATAATAGCTTTGTCGCATAATAGACTCACATTTGTTCATATTCTGATCACATTGATTTCGACATAACTCAAGTCTAGTCATAAAGATGATCATTAGCTTATGGTAAGTTAACTGACTGATAATGAAAGATTGGACTTAGAAATATTTTCATTCGTGTTTTCTATTGATCTACGATTTCATTTGGAGAATGCTAATTAAACCATTATTTCTATGTTCACTAATTTGATTACATTGTATATTAAACTTGCGAATTTTGATTGCTGCTACATTTCTTACACTGTGTGTGTATTGGCATAACGAAATTGTTGCAGGTTTTGTAAGTTGAGAATGTTTGTAAGAGAGAAAGGAGTTATAGAGATGAAGTATGCCTGAAATTTAGCACTGTTTTAATTTGACTTTTGCAGAGAAAAACGTACCTTGTTTCATTTCAGGCTGCAGTGACTACTGTATTCTACTTGATCACATTGGTGTGTGCATTCAGCATTATCGTTGAACATATCAGTAATGTGTTGCTGTAAGTTGATTTCTGTGAATTCTGTTCGAGAGGCAATCAGTGAAAATGGTCTCGAAAATTCACAAAGATTATTTTGAATATTCGATTTTCTAACACTAATCAAACATTGTTGTGAAGCGATGTTAATGCTCTTTTGTTTTTTGGGTTTTTTTTGTTGTTATGTGTATATTTGATTGTTGATTTAATAAATTTATTGTTACATTTATTGACCTTACACATATTGATGGAGAGATAGTGGGTGGTTGGGGGCTCACTAAATATAGATTAAAAGACGTATTTATCTTAAGAGTAAGAAGTAAGAAGTTTTCCACCTATGGAAATATTGTGTGATGGTGAGTATTTGTCTTTAATGATATGGAAGAGAGAAAACGTTTACAGCGCCCACATATCCGCCAAGTGAGAGAGACGAGTGATGTCTTCTGGAAAATTATTAATAACATAATTAAGATTCTCATCACTTGTAATTAGTTATGGATGATTAAATAATAATAATCATCATAACCAATAACTAGGGTGGCGTTGTGTTACACTATTGTTCATAATTATTATGAAAATGTTTTCTTTTTCTGTTACTATTTTAACATTCTTCTCATTGTCCATTCTACAAAACTGATCTTCCATTGATCTCAGTGGCTAATCATTTGTTATTCCCCGTGTCCCACTTTATGAAAATCTGCCTATTATCCCTCTAGCATTGTCTTTTTTTTTTTTTTACCATTATTGTAAAATTCTTTCATAGTTCAGTTTTATACTCTTTTCACTGTCTCTATTATAAAACCTTTTTGTTACCTCGACCTTTTCTTTGCCCTCTATCGTAAAACTGTATTATTGCTTCATCCCCCTTTTCCCCCTGTAAAATACAACTAATTTTCCTATGTCCTGTACAAGTCCCCTCCCATATTTTAAAATCGTCTTTTGATCTGTTGGGCTCTTCACTGCCCTTTCCTTGTCGCTAAATTAGTCTAGATTAATTGCCATTCTCAGACTTGGGAATGCATTTGCTCGCACAAAATGTGCCATAGAAATGGGGGGGTGTAAACTAAAAGAAAAATAAAGAGAGAAAAGTCCAAAAGAGGAAGAAATTAACCCGCCGGGGCACAAAAGTATCGAATGTTATCATTCATTTACGTCCAAATGTGTTCGTTTTAGACATTACATTCCGACTGCAGTTTGTTGCCTAGGACTTTAAAGCCGCAATGCTCGCTAATATTAGTCACCCCTTTGAGTATGTATTCCCATAAATCACTTACTAAATAAACAAACCTCAAGTGGAAATCGTGTTTTCATTAAACTGAATATTAAACCTCGACTATGACAACACTACCTCGAAAACATCATCGAGAATATCCCTACCCTAATCCACATCCATCATTAGTGACATTAATGTTCAAGATAGATATAAGTGTCGCTCTGTCTGCCATATCTCTGTCGGGGCACTTTTAATATTTTGATAGCGAAACTTCGGTGCGTGGGTAATTCTTTAATAAAATACACAGCAAACACCGTAGTATTTGTTATAAATATATCTACTCTTTTTATATCAACTTTCGAATCGTTGCGATCGTGCCATTAAATATTACAGTTACCCTTTCTTTAAATACCTCTTCGATAATTTTTATACACTGATCAAATATTTAACACCTCCGAGGATGGTTGTGAAACTTAATTTCCGATTGCATTAACAATAGCAATGCATATGAAGTATTTCTTCCTACTCGCCTACCATTATAAATAGATTCTTAATATCGCATTTCGGTATGTTTCGAGGATATCTGAGGTCATAGTGTAAATCGTTCCTGATAGTAAATATCAGCAACAACAAATTGTCTGCGCGCACGCAGGAACACACACACACACACACACCTCTGGAACTGTGAGACGAGAATGAGGTCCTAACTCATTTTGTTGCAATGCACTATATTGTGCTTGAAGTTCTATGTCTTAAACCTGGGTGGTCCAACTTATCAACACCAAGAGCTACAAAAAAGCAAAAATTTATAGTTTTAGTATTTTTTAAAAAACTTTTATCAATACAATTTATAACCGACCAAAAACAAATAATGGAATAAATCCTCTTTTAAAATATATGTACTAATATATATACTAATATACTACAAATTCGAAAACTCTTGAATCACATGATCTTAAAGAAATTCTAAATATAGAGCTCTGATCTCATGCACATTCTTGTTTCATTGTTTATGCACAGTGTAAACAATATTATCTCCACACATCAGCAATGGAAACTCTAGTAATACTTGTGTCAGTACAATATGCAATCAATAATATAACAGTCAAAACGTTAATCAAAAGAATTCAAAAGAGAGAAAAAGGATAGATAGAGCAAGATAGTCCTAGATAGCGTTGTAAAAATAATAAGTGCCGATAAGACCTCTTTCTAAATGTCTATTCCATTAGTCAAATGTATTTCTTTCTAGCTCTCTTTTAGTCTAGGATTTCCCGTTAAGATCAACAAATTTTTCAACAATATTTTTCCACATTTACTAATTTCAACACAATGGCAATTAGTTTAACAATTTTGAACAAATTTGTACTCATCCCCGGACAGAGCCTATCCACTTTATGCAACGCCAACGCCACGTCAAATTCTGGTGATTAAGACAATGGAATTTTCTACAACTTTTTATTAACTCAGTCCATTGGCTGGTCTCCTTTCTCAACTCGAGTGTTTATTCCAACTCTGACACATATAAAAATGCTCTCATAAGGTGCCCAAGGTTGGGTCACTTCAACAATTTAATATTTTTTATAAGAATTTAAGTTTAGAAATAGGGATAGGCAAATTTACTCCGCCACGGTATTAAAAGTAGCAACAAATAAATAAGTAATTACATCACTATTTTTATTTATTATAAGAAACTTATAAACTTCTTTGATAACTTTAGGCAGGTATGTTCAACAACTGAGAACTGTTACGTCATGAGTCTTGAAGTTGACCGATAGTAACAGAAATCCACACCACTAGAAATGTAGAACGCCACCGCGTTATTGCAAACTATGTAACAAATCATAGGAAACATATCAGCGAGAGGAAGGAAATTATTGCAAACTATGTAACAAATCATAGGAAACATATCAGCGAGAGGAAGGAAATTATCTGGATCGAAATAAGTTAACAAAATATATTTGTGTTTTTCTTACACTTAATAATTACCTGTTGGAAGTTTATTCAGAACGATTGGTATATACATACGTGAGCGTCAGAACACGTTTGCAGGCTTGTTTAACATAAAACGTGAAACCTGTAACGGCCGACTTGCATGCTATTTTAAAACAGGAATTTTGTGCAATCGAAATGGGTAATTGCCGCCGTTAGGCCAATATGGCGAAGCCTGACACGTCTGCAGCTGTGTGGTGATGATAAGATTGCGAAGCCACAGATTTTATGTGGTGGCTGTTTGTACAAATCGGTCTACAGTCACTTCACGTTTTGTCTGTAAATACCGAGTTGTTCATTAGTGGCTTAAATTTAAATTATTTTTAAAAAATAAATAAAACAGAAGAAAAGGGTGTGCTTTTAAAACTCACTCCTTTTTCGATTTCTTTTATATAAAGGAAATTATTGTTTTACTATTTTATATTTTATCATCTGTCAGTCTTGAACAGCAACAGCCTCTGGATGGTGTGTGTGTGTTAAGCATGTAGGTGGTTGAATGTTTCATATTGGAATGGGTGTACATCACCTGTGTTCAGGACCTGCTGCACTTTGATGCAGGGAATTAAGACTGGAGCAAAGGATAAAGTTGTTGTTAAGAATAATAATAATATTGATGTTCACAGGAACAGCAACATTAATCGATGCTGCTATGCCGAATGACAGAAACATAAAAGTAAACAAGCTGGAAACGATTGAGAAATACCAGGATGAAAGACTATGGAATATAAAAGCAGAAGTAAAATACCAAGAACAATAATGGGAACATATAATGTGAGCTAGAAAGATACCTGAATAAACTGCCAGGTAGCTACACACTTGCCCCCATTCTTTAGAAAAATATAAAATTAAAATGAACATTCCGTGGAGGTGACCATATCGTTTATAAAATTTTGATTTTCCAAGAATCCTAATATGACACAAACCAACCGACAAATAAGAAGTTGTGAGAAAAATCAATCATAATAACAGTTTTAGAACTTGACAAGCGCCATGGATATTTTGTAGACGTAATATACTAAATATATTACATTTTATCATTCTCCCATCCTCCCTTAACTTCAATTTGTTTTTTAGCTCGTGGGTTTACTTTTTATTGGCTTTATATTTTTTAATTTGATTCTGAGTAAAGTTTTTCGTGCGAGTGGCAAAGCTCCTAAATGAAATATGTGTAAAACCATTTTTATTTGTTATCACCTAGTGTGGGAAACATACTATGAGCTAAGAGTTGTCTGAATAAAAAGACTTACCCCATTGCTAAAAACAGCACTCCTGGGAGGTGCGTACATCATCTCTAAAAGTTAGGGTTTCTCACAATCCTAATAGGATTCCGATAACAAAGTTCACAACCAACTACCGACTTATAAGAAGTGAGAAAACTAAATTTTAGTAGTAATAATAATATTAATAAAAAAATAATAAAATCGCCTAGTGTGATAATATACAACATAACACTAATGAAAATGGTGTTTTGTTAGATTAGTCCTCTACAAACCACACACTACATAACTCTCCTTTCCTATCTTTGAAACTTCTTTCTGCTTTTGCTAAGACATTTGAACATTAAATGCAACTCCCCTGACACTTTGAGGTCTGCTCAGAAAGCTATTAAAACTACAGCCACACCAGTCGAACCATTGTATTTCCAAGATGTCGCTTTTTTTCCTTCATACACAACCTGTCATTATTGTTTGGTTTGCTGTCTGAGCTAAAAGAGGAATGGCAAATCTTCAGATTAAAGTAGACTTATGTGCGTAAGCCTTGGGCTAAACAAAAAACGAAACAAAAGAGAACAAAATATGTTTGCGCGTTTTCAGATTGCAGTTGACGTAGTGTTACGTTATTATTACTATATGGTGATTTTTCACAATACTATATGACATGCCTAATTTTTATTATGTAATTTTGTAATGGTGCGTAGATAATTTAAGAATTTTTATTAACTGCGTTTGTGAACCACAAAAGTTTATATTTTCGTTAAAAATTAACTTATCATTCAAGATTTTACGAAAATGTAGATTTAAAAAAAATATATGTTCAATCACTTTTTCTTTCCTTTTCAAATATATATATTACCCCTTGATCAGTACGCGAAATGAGTGAATTCCCTTTTAAACCAAACAAAACAAAAATAGAACCTCCAGTTGTAAATCGGAAAGAGATTTTTTGTCCTGTATCTTGAAATGCTTTATTAGCCTTAAATGTGACGATTTAAATATTTTATTATTGTTTCTGTTTTTTCTAATTTATTCATTACTTGTGACGATTTAAATATTTTATTATTGTTTCTGTTTTTTCTAATTTATTCATTACTTGTGACGATTTAAATATTTTATTATTGTTTCTGTTTTTTCTAATTTATTCATTACTTGTGACGATTTAAATATTTTATTATTGTTTCTGTTTTTTCTAATTTATTCATTACTTGTGACGATTTAAATATTTTATTATTGTTTCTGTTTTTTCTAATTTATTCATTACTTGTGACGATTTAAATATTTTATTATTGTTTCTGTTTTTTCTAATTTATTCATTACTTGTGACGATTTAAATATTTTATTATTGTTTCTGTTTTTTCTAATTTATTCATTACTTGTTCCGAATTACCTCCAATCGCGTACCTTTCCTTGAAGCTACAGATTTTAAAAAAAAAACAAAAAACATTGTTCTTGTTCTGTTACGTACAGAGACTAAAAAGACAGTGGCTACCACGTTGTCTTTTCCCTCTGATATAAATAACGTCACTGAGCTTGCTGTTGATTAAGTGGGATGATGGGGGGAAAAAAGACATTCCAAAAGAGATAGGGGAGTTAATTGTGTGGCGTAGAAAAGCCCGATTAGACGGCAGTGTTATGTTCGAAAGGGGACCAAGGTTATGTTTTTGTCAACACAGCACGACTGGTTAAATGAGGTTTGGGGTGAAAAGAAAAAAGAAGGCAGATAATGAAATTAGTTTGAGGCTTTTGTTTGTTTGTTTGTTTTTGTTGGCTTTTTTTTTTTTTTTTGGGGGGGGGGGATCGTTCTTGGCGTTCTTCTTTCGTCTATCTTTCATTTATGTATTCCGTTAATTTCTTATTATTTTGTGTGGTTCAGCAGAAATTTACATTTGTGACTTTTTCTCAACGTTCGGTAGGTAGCATATTTGCGCCTGTTTTCAGTTATAGTAACAATATTTATGTACTAAAATACAGACAAGTACTCATGTTGATTTTCAAATCATAACAGCACGCGCACATTTAGATTTACTTATGCAGTTAGTGTTTTCATTACTAAAAAGTACATCAATTGATTGAACTGTAATATGGACAGATACAAATATTAATTAATTTAATAATAATGGGGACAGATTTGATGTACTTATTGATTTGCTTGACCTTTATTAATATTATATGTTTATTGATTTATCTGAATTACTTGTAATAAAGTCAAATACACGAATAACTTGCACTTCGAATATATATGTTCACTGAATTTACCTTTAGTATGAACAGCACCAATTATTATTTTACCTGCGAAATATACATTAATTAATTAACTTGTAATATAGACATTTATTGAGTTTCTTATTGTATGAATATGTGCGTTGATAAAATTTACCTTTAGTATGGACAGATACATATTTATTAATTCCTGGTAACCGAAATCATGAAATGAAGTTCTGCGTGTTTTGCATTTGTCGTGTCCATTTTACCTGTGGTTCTTGTATATTGCTAAGTTAAAAGAATGTATTACCTCATATATACACAAAAATAAAATATGGGTCTTTTGTATTTTTTATTTGTGGCGTCACGTCCTTCTCTTTACCTAGGGCGTGTCCAAGAGTGACGCCATCTCCGTTTTACGTATGTGAGTTATATCCGTTACCCATGATATCAGTACGCGTAACGTATTTTTTCTTTAGTCGTTTATTGCTCATTCATGTTTGAGTGATCGTTGATGGGTTCGAATTATAAATTTCATTTAGTTTGTTAATTTGGGTGGTATTTTTTTATTTTATTTAGACTGTTCCTTAATATTTTTATTTAGTTTGTATTTGGTTACTTTTCTGTTTTCTTTTTATTTATAATTATGTGCACATCTTCTAAATATTACAACAACAACAACAACAACAACAACAACAAATTGAACCAATATTAAAGGTATTTCTTGTGGATAGTACCGGTATGCAGTGAGCATACTATAAATAATAATGTCATAATTGTTTCCATATATCCATCTGCCAGACGGGCGAAACTAGGTCAGATATTGACAAGTGTTAAACACTACGCTCTGCACATTAAGTCTGTCATTCCTTCTAGGATTTGTTTATAAAACTGTCTACCACGAAACCCTTCTCGTATCCGTGTGTGAGGACGACCCCTTAAATTTCTTAGAATGCACGGGACTTTAAGTCATGCCATTCCATTCGCATCATCTACTTCATCTCACGAGCTAAACTTTTAACTATTCGGCTCATCTCCCTCGCCCCACACGCACTTTTTCTCTTGAAAGTGCAAAACGTTTTGACAGTAGAAATTAACAGCCTTTCTTATAATAAGAATGGTGTTAATTCAGCAGTCTTTTAGTTATATAATCTAAACACAATCCTATTAGTCAATATACATCAATTCCATAACAAAACTGATCGTACTTGAAATGTTTGCTTAATCACTCATTCAGTTTGTCCTAGACCTCACCTTTAACTCTTTCTGTACACTTTCAGATTCATAATAGTACTCCTATGTCTGTTTCTTGACAAAATTTAAATGGAGGAAGATGAGAAGAAAAAGATATCTGCATGAGCTATGTTTGTACATGAGTATGACTGATATAATGGTGAGGTGGCTTTTGTAAAATAAGTTAGTCGAGCAGCAGTGTAGTACACAACTTGTAGCTGTTGACATCGTTGTACAGGCTGAAGGTGGTGAGAACGGAAGGGATGGGTGATTTTTAACGTGACATGCGTGTTCATCGAAATCTAAAGTGGCGTCTGCTCTTGTGGTGCGTTATCACTACACTGAGATGACAGATCTGTCGCAAATGAGATCTGAGGCTGAGATACTAGCACCGAGAGCGTCGATGCGACAGTCTGTGTTAGTAGAAGTGGAATCGGCTCCTCTCTTAATGCGACTCTGCTTAGAATCTTGGCATTTCGGTCCAGTGATGGGAGAGCTCTTTTAGGCTCGTGATATTTCAGAGAGTCTAGTAAGATGCCTTGCGATGACGTAAATATGATACTTGAGACGACGTAAGCATGTCATCAATTCTTGGCGTGAATATATGCTCACAACTTTGTTGTTGGTGCATATATAATCATTACGAATATTCAACCTTATTTAGAGAGAGAGAGAGAGTTGAATGCATGTGTTTTATATTTATTTCTTATAGTTATAAGTTATAGTATATATTCCTGAGCATAACTATAAGTTGTGATTATTTCAATTTTTTTGTCTGTCAATGATGGTTCCTTTAGAAGCTTTGAATGGTAGATCATTACGATGTGATGTACCATTTTGAATTATACAACTTGGGCTATATTTAAAAATTTGATAATTTTCAGACTAATATCGTTCAAATGATTATAAAAGAATCTCTTTTAATTATCACTTTTAATGACGTAGGCTGCGGTGGATGTATCACCTTAAATATAATTAATATTAAAATTTAATACTGTATTACAATACGTCTTCTTTTTAATGCTTTCGATGGCTCCCTGGTCCTTTGTCTCAGTATCTTCAGTATGATAGTCACAAATCTCACTGAAACTTATCGCTGGTATTTTAGTATCTATTTGGGACATTGACCATTGCCATTTGCTTCACACATTAGCTTTCTCTACATTTGCTTTTTATGTCGAGTTTAAATTTGAAGGCATCATTATCGTGCAAGCATTTTGATTGAACCTGCCTGTCATAAATATATATATTGCGATTGTCAGTAAATAAGAAAAACGTATTTCTCCACCTCTCTGTCAACGTGTCTCGTTCTGTAGGTGTCTTTACGATGATTTACGAGCTGTACTGTTCTTACTGTCATTAGTTTTCCACTCGAGCGAAGCCAGCTTTACCAGTGCACAAGAGGCCGTACTTTATAACCTAATGACTTTCTCCTCCCCCACCCTTAGCACTTGAACCTCAGCATCTCTCACAGATCACTTGGTTAGTAGAGTTAGCGTATGTTCTCCAGATCACTTCTATATAGTGAAAACACAGCAGGGATGTCTTCCACTGTCCGTCCCTACAAGAGATGCATACTCTTGCGTCTCTCCGAAAGGTGTCACATAGTCGGTTACTGGGGCTTAAGTAAAGGCTTTCAGACATTTCTATATTAATAATGACGGCGTCACATAGTCGGTTACTGGGGCTTAAGTAAAGGCTTTCAGACATTTCTATATTAATAATGACGGCGTCACATAGTCGGTTACTGGGGCTTAAGTAAAGGCTTTCAGACATTTCTATATTAATAATGACGGCGTCACATAGTCGGTTACTGGGGCTTAAGTAAAGGCTTTCAGACATTTCTATATTAATAATGACGGCGTCACATAGTCGGTTACTGGGGCTTAAGTAAAGGCTTTCAGACATTTCTATATTAATAATGACGGCGCACACTTAGGTGATTTGTCGGACACTCTTTCTTCCTTTCACGATGACCGAGTGCCATAAGAGGTACGTGTGCCTCTTCCTTTCACGATGACCGAGTGCCATAAGAGGTACATGTGCCTCTTCCTTTCACGATGACCGAGTGCCATAAGAGGTACATGTGCCTCTTCCTTTCACGATGACCGAGTGCCATAAGAGGTACATGTGCCTCTTCCTTTTACAAACATACGCGGACGCTTCAGCTAAGAAAGTGTGTTGTGTGCGTGTACTTTGTAGATAATTAAAGTTTACATTAAAATCTGGGTTGCTTAAATTTTAACTGATACACTGTGCACACCTTTTATTCTTCCTAATCACCTTGTGGATGAACAGTCCCGTGCATGGAGTTCTGTGCCTTTGCGTTTAGCACCTGTATCTGATACGCTTCACTTTAATAATGTACCACTGGTAGCCTACTGCTAATTTTATCTTGGAGAAACAGGACGCTTTTGATATCACAGATGTTCTGTCTGGTTGCTGCTTATTTCATTTATTTTATCATTATTTTGTTTGTTGTTGCTGCTGTTCGTGGTGGTGGTTGTATTTATTATTCGTTCCTGTTTTCGGAGAAAATTCTAACAGTTCCCTTTTCCACTGGCTGTTCTCGGCAGTGTTTTGGGACGGAAGCTATTTACATAAATTTGCCTCGTAATAATGTAAGCTTGTATTTTATGTAGTACAGTCGTGGTGTAGTCATTTAAAGTTACTATTCGATCCCACTCCCGTTATTTTATGTTTTAATTTTAGCATACTGGTATAGAAATCATAGTTATTATATGCATAGAATGGTGTCGAAATGATTGTTGTGTTTTAAGCATAGAATAGTGTCGAAATGATTGTTGTGTTTTAAGCATAGAATAGTGTCGAAACGATAGTTGTGTTTTAAGCATAGAATGACAGTTATGTTTTCGGCCTGGGATAGTGTAGGAAAATCTTTTGCAGAGGCTGTACGTTATAATACCATTACATATACAAATATTTATATATTTACCAGTATACATTTACAAGTATTTGTACATTGTTTATACATTTAATAGTGCATTTTACACTTCCACTAAATTTGCTTATATTTATACATTTACCAGTACTTTTACGTGTATTTATACATTTCCAGTGCATTTGCTTGTATTTATACATTTAACAGTACTTTTACCTGTATTTATACATTTCCAATATTTTTGCGTGTACTTTAGTCGCTATTCCCGAGCGTCACTGCCACTACCCAACCATTGGTTCGATTACCACTGTAGTCTGCGGAATTTGATAAATTGATTTATATACTGTAAATACCGATAAACTTTGTCTTCTTCCATGTCCAACTTGCGCCTTGGTCAGTTTTTTTTTATTGTCACTTACAGTCGGAAGAGCCAGTGACGTAGGCGCAGCACAGTTTTTCTTTTCATCACTCTACCTCAAATTCTAGCGTCTGGTCTCCGTAGACAGTCTTAATCCACCAAGCTGCTCCATTTGGTTAGGATCGAACATATTTACTCTTCTCTGCCTCTTCGTAACATTAACAAGTAATTGTTAACGCGCATGTACCTCCCAAGATTGTGTTAGTTAACGGTCGGTGTGGGTGGGCTGGCGAGCCCTCTATGTAGAATTCAGAGTGAGGGCAAAGAGCTGTTTGAGATTAGACAGTGCATCTGCAGCTTAATATATTCAGTGATGTCGAGTCGTGTTTTAGCAAATATGATCGTACTGCTATGTTTATAATTGTTTGTTTAACTTACAGTGACCTAATTAATTATCGCTAGTTTTAAAATGGACTCTGCTACATCTGTTAACTTCCGCACGCTCGCTCTCTCTCTCTCTCTCTCTCTCTCTCTCTCTCTCTCTCTCTCTCTCTCTCTCTCTCTCTCTCTCTCTCTCTCTCTCTCTCTTGTCAGCGAGGAAATAAAAATTGAGTTCTATTAGCAGTTAACCCCGACGTCAGCAAATCTTTTCTTTCTTTCTTTCTTTGTTTTCTTTTAATCAAAGTTCATTGTTCAGCCCATGAAATGGGATATGACTAGCTTAATATTTAAAGAAAAGAATTGATTACGCCACCATTTCTTGACAACTACGACACGTGTGCTTTTAAATATCATTTTCTAAAATTAGTCACAAGTCCTTACTTGTCACTTAAGGACATTTTGTGCAGTGCGATGTCACTCTGAATTATTACTTCCGCACGAGAGGGTGATGTGTAAAAGTCGTCACATGTCAATGGTTCACTGACGGATACTTAGCGCAGTAAAGTGTCACTCTGAGTTATGACTTCCATGCCAGATAGCTATGTCCTTTTCTCGCACTATCGATTTTTCTGTCTTCCGATTTTTGCCAACGAAATATATTTGAGCCAGCAATACCATTAAGGAAGCATTATTCCAGTGCTTACGTAATACATTTACTTGTTTCTTTCAGTATGGATTAATAAATATTGATTTTATATCAAAACCTGGCAGCAAGGAAAGAGAAACAATAGGAAGCGCCAAAAAGTGCAGTTCTGAATTTTAAATGGATATCATAAAGCATGGCAACTCTGATGAATTGCTGTCTTCAGAGTTCGACAGCTGCTCTAATTTGAAAAAAGAGAAAGTATTTGCTGTGTATTGAAAATGAAATAGTTATCCTAGACACGAAATGTTAGAATGAATAAAATAAAGGATTTTTATTTTTTTTTAATGTACAAATATATTTTGACATAAAATATTCTGAAGTTGCTTAACCAGTAATGTGTAATGTAAAGAATGGTTCGAAACCAAGTGTCCGCAAACCCTGCTTATGAAACGTGTGATCTGGGGGGGGGGGGGAACGTTAGCTGAACAACTGCCGTTCACATTGCGATACCTTGTACTCCCTTGTGTGTACAACTAGTCTCACTGTGCGCTTCTTGCTCTATCACTTGTATCAGAGGAAAATCGTATTCAATGTAGTGACACTGACAGTCAAAACACCACCTACCATGAGGTTACTTAAACTTATTTCCAATATAACTGTATTAAACACAGTGACACTCATCACACCACCTACCATGAGGTTACTTAAACTTATTTCCAATGTAACTGTATTAAACACAATGACAGTCATCACACCACCTACCATGAGGTTGCCTACACTTATTTCCCACGTAACTGTATTAAACACAATAACAATGTATCACCTACCCATCTTTTCATTAAGCCCTTACGCAAAGCGTATGCCGATTATATATATATTTTAAAAATACAGCAGTTTGAGGATTTACATTCAAAAGCTTTAACTGTTAGTTAATTTTTAGTGCGTTGTTTTAATTAACACACACACACACACACGCATAATTGCGCGCATCCGTGCGAATTATGTATTACCGTATTACCTGGTTGAATAAGACATTATGTATTACCGTATTACCTAGTTGAATAAGACATTATGTATTACCGTATTACCTGGTTGAATAAGACATTATGTATTACCATATTACCTGGTTTTAATAAGACATTTCAAGATATATTGTTTTGAGATGTTTCAGTATCACTACATAGGGAGTTTCGGTAAGTGGGGAGAGATATCTGAAATATTACGTTTGATGGGTTCTTTTATTTAATAGAAATAACCTTCATCTGTAAATATATTAAGCGTTGCTTATTGCTAACAGTATGCAGAGACGTCCCTTGCACCTGCCAGACTGCCTTGCATAGTTCAGATTCATTGTACAAACCACTAGTAATAATTATCAGTCTCTATATATCCCACTCTTCTCACATTTATCCAGCTACTAAACTTCAGCGGATTCTCGTGTGATTGTGAAAGCAATAGTCACTCAAACAAAATTCGCTTGGCATGCGCAAAAGAATGTCTGTGAACAGGTTTTCTGAAACTTGTGTACGTACACGTTTATGTTGTACCTTTTAAAGGATGACCTCAGGGATATACATTTTTTCTCTCCTGCGTAGTTCTGCCCTTTAAAGATGGCCTAAGTGGTGTGAATATATATATGTTTTTTCCTTCAGGTTTTATCTTTTAAAGGTTGACTTCATCACGCATATATGTGCATAGTTTTATAAGGTTTTTATCCTTTAAAGGGTGACCTTGCGGATGTGTGTGAATATGTATATTTTTGTGAGATTTTACTCTTTCAAGGATAAAACGGAAGTATGTACATGTACATATGTATATGTCTTTCTCACTAAATTCTGTCTTTCTGCTTGTAAGGGTTGCCCCAAATATCGCGAAAGATACGGGTGCAGGTAGATAGGTAGCTAGTGTTGTTTTTTCTTTCTCGAGTTCCTGTCTTTTAAAGGATGACCTCGAGTTATGCGAAAAGTATTTCTGTTTAGTCTGTCTGTGCAAGGTCTGAGTGTTGTTATTGGTCAGTAAACGTCCAAGTTTTAGTTTTTAAATTATGACACAAATATGCACATGCTTATATATTTTTAACAATCTAGTTTTGCTCTTCCACCCACCCTCACCCTTCAGCGGAGGACCAAACGATACACACATTTCCATATTTATTTTTACGCAAGTTTAGCTTGGAAATACGAAATATTGCCACTTTCTTCTGCGATCCAATTAATCCTTAAACAGTGTGTGTGCCTGTGTGTGTGCGCGCCTGTGTGTGTGTGTGCGCCTGTGTGTGTGTGCGTGTGTTCATTCAGCATTGTTTATGTCCCAGCATATTTGTGTAGAGGACATTCGTGGCTAAATAAGTTAAAGTCTCTCACTCTTAATCTTCTTGTCTCGTTCATTATTGCCACACTCATCTAATTTTATGCCCTAACTCATTGCAGTTTGAAAATCTCTCTTCCCTTCCTGAGTGTACCCCGAGATCCGCATGGTACTTGAGAAAAATAAACAATCGAGTGAAAACCGTTTAACCTTTTGTCTTGTAAAAACGATATAATTCGTGTTTATATCATTAAATTAGGCAGCTTTCACTGTATTTAAAATTTTTAAAATCTGTATCTCAAAGAACTCCAAGGAAATTACTTCAACCTAATGAAATTCTATAGCGTGAGTAATTAAATAAAAGAGTGTAGAAAATAAAACTGTAAATAAACATCCAAAGAAGCTCCCAGGAAATTGCGTCAAAACGGTGACAATCTACTGAGTGAGTTTCTAGATGATGTTCTGATGGCTTTGTTCGTTTGAATCTAGACTTAACGCAGTTCTCATGAGCGACTCAAAGATTCTCTCAGAGCGAACTAGTCTTCCAGTTTACAGAAAGCAGATTTAGGACTACTCACTATGTGTGTGTGTGTGTGTGTGTGTGTGAGAGAGAGAGAGAGAGAGAGAGAGAGAGAGAAATCATATCAGTGTTTTTTATTTTTTGTGCTGTGAAATCAAACCATTAAAATGTACTTTATTATTGCTGTAATAATCATACCATTAAAATGTACGTTATTATTACTGTGAAATCAGACCATTAAAATGTACTTTGAGTGTGCTGTATTTTCATTACTGCACAATACGTATGTTTCAGCCTTGACGTGATCGGATAAACCTAGACTCTTTACGACGTAAACTTTAATCTCTTTACTGCTGTTATGAAATGCATCATATAATAATAGCAACCTACTTCAAACAACTGCGGTGAACGGTAGTTGCAGACATTAGATATCTTACACGACTTACAGTGAATGAGTTAATTTGAATGGTACGGTGCTTGAAGCTCTTGATTTGATACAGATTGCCTTAATAAGCGTCTCACTTTGATTTAAAGCTTAGAAATCTAGTAGATATTTGTATGTACATACTTTATCGGAGACAATTTACGAGCAGAAACGCATTAGTTGGTTCCGCACAAACTGTTCGTTATAGTAAAAGAAGAAAACAAACATTCGTGCTTGAGTTTTATCAGAAAAATATAACTTAGTTATTTTGTGCTATGAGGGTAGTAAAATCGTGTGTAGGCGGGGCGGGGG
The DNA here is from genome assembly GCA_028829895.1 of Sinotaia quadrata. Lineage (NCBI taxonomy): Eukaryota > Metazoa > Mollusca > Gastropoda > Architaenioglossa > Viviparidae > Sinotaia > Sinotaia quadrata. The sequence goes on from CM054184.1 coordinate 37,256,091, forward strand.
GGGGGGGAAGGGTTATATTAGTACAAAAAAACAATTATAAACTGTGTGACATACACGCCACTTACTTAATGAAAATGATTGTTTTTATTAATTAATCTTTCATAACTAATTGCAAGTGATGATACTTTTAATTTATTTTATTAATGATCCTCAGCAGACACCACCAGTCTCTCTCTCACTTGGCGGATATTTTGGCATTGTAAACGTTTCACAGCATAAAACAACATTTACAGTCACATAATGTTTCCGTGAGTGGAAAACGTTTTACTAAAGGAGAAGAAAAATCCGTCTTTAATCTATATTTAGCAAGTCCCCATCCACCCACTTTCTTCTCCAACATAAGATTATCAATATCAATATGCGTAAGAAGGACAATAAATGCAACAATAAATTTATTAAATGAACAATCAAATATACATATGACAATTACAGTGAAATAGATTGCTTACAACATTCTATGAACTCACATTAGGATAATTTTGTGTTACACAGTCTCTATTTATAAGAAAATATAATTACAATAGAGTCAATACAAATTGCAGGTTAGTCCTATTATAGAATATATATGGAGCTATAAGAGATCAAATAGTTTACGTAACTTGATTCAGCATGGTCTTAACATTCTTCACTCACTTTGTCAAAATGTCACATTTTATAGTTCAGTTCAAATTTCGTCTCCTCACATGTGGAAAATATGTTTCGCTGCTTGGAGTTGACCTTGGCACTTCTTCTTGCTGCTTAATATCTTTCAAACAGAACAGTAAATGTAGTGATGTCCCGCAATTTCTCTACACTAGAAATTGGCAGTTAACAAATTTTGCTGCCAGACATCAGTAGAGTGCAGTGTTCCTTACACTTACACCCCATTCCTACCTTTATCAGGGTCGGTCATAGCGGTTTACAACAGTAAACCAGGAGATTCATATAGCATGTGAAAATAGGCAACTCGAAACTTGAAAGTCAAAAGGACACTTGTTCACTGCAACATATAATTAAGGAGCAAACCTAGTTCCCTGTTTATCACAATATAACTACATTCTGTCTCACATCTCATTCTCAACTTACAATCTCCTGAAACAGTATTTATTAACCCAATACACACACATGGAAAAATAAATACAGCATATCAAATAGTGTTAAGTGTTAGCACACTACATGTGTGCAGCTTAGTTCAAGCATTTGTATAAATAAAAATCAACTCACATAGTACATTTCTACACACATATAACATACCAATGGTGAAAATACATGAAATATTCTTAAGTCCATTCTCTCTCAGTCAGTTTTAACTCACCATTAAGCTAACAAGCTGGCCTTTCTCCTTCCACTTCAAATTCAAAAGTGATCAGAGAGTGGAATTTTCTACAGCAAATGAATTCTTTAATCTCAGACCTGGTCTGGTCTCATTCTCATAAATCATAATCATTGGATGACATAAAACTACTCACTCAGTTTGCATTGGGTCAGTGATCTAGAATGTTCTTGCCTGGAGCCATTTACTTCAACTCAAACACTTTAAAAAATAACACCATAATGAGTGCCCAAGGTCAGGTTACTCTGACAATTTAGCAATTTATATAGCAATTTAAATTTTAAATAGGGAGGGGCAAATTTACTTTGTCACAAACTAATTTAGAAACTGCACATATTTTGACCACACTCACTTCCCATTCCAGTGACCACATTCACTACCCACTCCAGTAACCACACTCACTTCCCACTCCAGTGACCACACTCACTTCCTACTCCAATAATCACATTCACTTCCCACTCGTGACCACATTCACTTCCCACTCCAGTGACCACACTCAAACAAAAATACTCAAGTGGCATGGTGTCAGCAAGCGTTGAAAGTGGCCGTTCAACGGAAAGAAAGAAACAAAAGCACACAAAAAAAATCACTGACTTCAAGGACTTTCGTTAATTGAAGCTTGTCAGAGCCGCTCTCTCTCTCACGACAAATCGACCCTTTGTCTTTCGATGCATCTCGAGGTACAAGTAGTTGCAAGGTTCCCTCTTCCCCGTCTTAGGATCGAAAGCATCAGAACGGAACTGTCAATGTGAATTTCTGCCCCCGTTGTCTCCAAATGGTGGTGCAATTTACAACTTGATGGGAGTTGATTAAGACCGTTCAGGCAGCGCTCGTAATGGGTCGCCAACGGGTCGCCAACGGGGTCTTTCTTAGACAAAGTGTCGGTTGTCATTTTATCACTTGTAATCGTTTGCGTTTCAGGGTTATTGTTTTTTCTTTCTTTACTTCTTCTTATTTTAAACATGTTATTCTTAAATTTGGCCACACATCAATGCCCATTGTATTCTGGTCATTTAGTCTATTTCTCTAGGAATAGTAGTAAGCTGGTCAATCTGTCTGTCGGTCGTTAATTAGTCCTCAGATAGTCCAGATTTTGTGAATTGTGGCTTAGCAGTTGTTGGTTTTTTATTTTGAAAATCTCGGTCTTCAGGTTTACAAGCTTTTGCAGTGATATATGGTACTGAAGTATCACACCCTGTCTTCGGCTTAGAAGAGAAGCTTTGATGTTTGTAGTTTTCTTGGATTATTAACTTTGCTTGCCTACACAAGTTTTGGTTATTACACAAGACGTATTTCTATTACATTCAACTGTGGTAGATTTATTTGCGGCCCAATTTTTTTCAGAGTTGTTATTCCGGGTGTTTTTCCTTCTTTGGTTTCTGTTGTTTTGACGGCTTTCTTGTTGTTTTGCTTGGGAGTTTTTGTTTATTTGTATTTTTGTTATTTATTTTTTCCATTTTAATATAATAAGAAAAGGTTTCTTATTTTCATGAAGAATATTATTATTCAGTTTAATTGTTCAATGTTTGAATTGATTTTGTAAGTCAGTTTAACGTAAGATTGTTTTCTTGTTCTCCTGCTTTCTGCTCTTGTCCTTAAATGGTGTTATAATCTTTGAATTTCTAGTACTGTCTAAACTAGCATGTTCTTGTCCTTAATTGGGGTTATAATCTTTGAATTTCTAGTACAATCTAAAGCTAGCATGTTCTTGTCCTTGTAATCTTTGAATTTCTAGTACTATCTAACGCTAGCATGTTCTTGTCCTTAATCTTTGAATTTCTAGTACTGTCTAAACTAGCATGTTCTTGTCCTTATTGATATAATCTTTGAATTTCTAGTACTGTCTAAACTAGCATGTTCTTGTCCTTTATTGATGTTATAAATCTTTGACTTTCTAGTACTGTCTAACGCTAGCATGTTCTTGTCTTTTATTGATGTTATAAATCTTTGAATTTCTTGCACTAATGCTAGTATGTTCTAGTCCTTTATTAATGTTATTATCTTGAATTTACAGTACAGTGTAAAACTAGCATGTTCTTGTTATTTCTTGATACTCTTATTTTTATAGTTTTTATAGTACTTTTTTTATGCTAGTGTGTTCAAGAAACTAAAATGACATATGTGTTGAATGGGTGTACAGAGTTTTTGTTTTGTTTTGCTGTAGCGACAAAATTAGGTCAGCACTCGCTTTGTTTTAAATGAGGGCACTGTACTTAACTTATCAGTGCTAATTTAGTATGCTTTGTTAGAGTATATGCTTTAATCAGTGTACATTGTTTTACGGGGGTAATTAACTAAAGCCGATATTTATGTATTTAAATAGGAAGTGATTTTTAGTTTGTATTTATATATTTTTGCATGCTAGTTTATATATTTTCTTTTTATTTTAGGATTTATTCATATGAGAATGGTTTTTACATGGCACATGAATATAGTTATTTAATTTATTTGTACTTTATTTTGTTAATTATACACTAGGTAAGAGTTGTATTTAAAGAGTAATTAATGTAGTTTCTTTAGATACTATAAACATTATATAAATCTACGTGATTTAGGAGTAAATTACATCTAAACCAAAGTAGGAAAGCACAGAACAGACCATTAGATAATTTCTCTTGTGTATTTTAAATGGCCGGTGATAGGGGTCTACTTAGACGGCCGCCAGTTCAGAATATATTGGCCTGCTAGTGGTGTATGAAGCAGGTGTCGAAAATACGTGAGAGCAAAAGGGAGCCATGTAGCTAAGGAGAGAGTTTGGCGGTGTGCCGCCATGAATAAAGGCCTCATGTAAGCTGTAAACACGGTGTTGCGTGTTGTCATCTCTTGCTGTGGCTGTCGTCAAGTGTGTGACGTTTTGTTCTCTCCATCATCATTGTTTTCATCTCGCATCCTGGGATGATCCATAACCTCTACACCAGACACACCATCACATATGCATTGCTTACATGACGCACAATTTCAATCACGTGCAAAAGATTGTGTTCTGGATTTTGAGTAGGCCTACTCCTCTAAAATGAGCAAGTCATCTCCTCTGAATTGACTGGCCTCGGTTTTACTCTACGTAGATATATCTCTCAACTAGGACAAAACTACCAAATAGAACAAACTAGCAAGTTCCCCTGCACTGACAGTGTTCCTTATATATATTCGCGTGTTTCTTTAAACTCAGTGGAGGCTATCAGCCTCTAACGAGCTGCCACAAAAATATGTATGTTGAAAGGCACCACTCTGTATTTTTATCGAACCAAATCTTGCTGGAATCTTGGACTTTTATTATCCGAGTTCTGCTTAGTGACGAGCAAGAGTTGTGCGTAACGCGTGCACACGATTAACAAGGAAGCAGTTAGCAAGGTGATGAACGTACAGTACTGGCGATTAGATCCCAGAGTCCACAAAGCATGGACAACAAACTGCCCATCGGTTGGAATTGATCTTTTTATTTAACACCATCGATTTGGAATTGATCTTTATATTTTTATTTAACTCATCGATTGCAATTAATCTTTATTTTACTTTTTATTTAACTTCTATTACTTCACTTTGAACATCAGCACGTGAGTGATTTACAATAAACATACTTCACAAACTATGATGGGTTGCTTCCTGTCAGATTTTATGCACAACTGTGTATCAAGTATAGCTTAGGTTATTTGTCCTGTATAGCAATATTTGTACATCGTATAGCTTAGGTTATTTGTCCTGTGTAGCAACATTTGTACATCGTATAGCTTAGGTTGTGTCTTGTGTAGCGATATTTGTGTATCTTATAGCTTAGGTTATTTGTCCTGTGTAGCGATATTTGTGTATCTTATAGCTTAGGTTATTTGTCCTGTATAGCAGCATTTGTACATCGTATAGCTTAGGTTGTCTTGTGTAGCGATATTTGTGTATCTTGTAGATATGTGTCCTGTATAGCAACATTTGTACATCGTATAGCTTAGGTTGTGTCTTTTGTAGCGATATTTGTGTATCTTATAGATATGTGTCCTGTATAGCAACATTTGTACATCGTATAGCTTAGGTTGTCTTGTGTAGCGATATTTGTGTATCTTATAGATAGGTTGTGTCCTGTATAGCAGTAGTTATGTATATTGTAGAGCACTTGCGTATCTTTATAGCAGAAGATGTATCATGTATAACTTTAGTTGTGTATGTGGTATAGCAGTAGGTGTATCGTATAACTTTAGTTGTGTATGTGGTATAGCAGTAGGTGTATCATGTATAACTTTAGTTGTGTATGTGGTATAGCAGTAGGTGTATCATGTATAACTTTAGTTGTGTATGTGGTATAGCAGTAGGTGTATCATGTATAACTTTAGTTGTGTATCGTGTATATCAACATGTGCGGCTCCTGTTCAGAAAAAATATGCATCGATCGTTATTTTTGTCGTGTGTACTAACTACTATATAACAACAGCTTCTATCATATAGTAAAAGTTGTAAAACAGCCGTTCTATCGCTGTATGTTGAATTTAAAACAACAAGCTGCTTTTCTTCTTTCTTTCTGTTTTTTCTCTCACTTTTTTGTGCCGAGGGCGATGGCATGGTCTGTTTGTTTATGATTGCGATGGAGAAAGCACTTAGCTGCACTCCTCTGCAAGTGTCAGGTACAGGTTGTTGGACGACATCACCATTTCGCCGTTCTCACCTGCTCTTTTCCCACAGCACATTGCCATTTTTAGTGATTGAGTAGTTCGAGCTCTGCAAGCAAAATTTACATTGTGATCACCTTTCCTCGTCTCGTTCGAAGTGTTTGGAGTAAACCAGTCGACATAATTACGTCATTGTATGATTACACACGCTGGTTAAACAAGCTCGGCAGCTGAATCAGTATATAGATAGTTAAGTGAAGAGGTTGGAAAATTAAATCAGTGCTCAGATAATTGCTGAATAAACATAATCACGTTTGTGTGTTCATTCATTGCTTAAACTGTGGGGAAAGATGGGGGAATAATTTTCGCAATCAAACAAAACAAAACCGCTAGATATTTTTTTAAAATTTGATTTTAGTTCGCGTTTTGTTTTATTTTCTTGTTGCTGCTATTGCTTTATCAGTTACAATTATTTCGGCCTTAATTCTGAATATCGACCACGTGATTCCGCGCTACCTCACGCATACACCTGTAAAAACACTAAAAACACACTTTATCATTTAAATCTATACCATTAATATAAATTAATGATAATAGTCTAGATTGTTGATTGATAGCAACTTTGTTTCCGTTTGACAAAATTTCAGTTCACCATTATTACCTGACCATTTATTCTTGCTTTATAATTGTAATGCAGCAATGCCATTAATTTATTATTAAATGCCCCCACAATCGTGTTCTAGAATTAAATTGTTATGAAGGGGAGAGGAGGAAGTGCTAGTAATTATATAAAACTGATTTTTTTTCTACTCGTATTTTTTTTTAATTTTCTCTTGTTTGATCATTTCTAAATTTTTTAGAAAATGTCCTACATAGGAAATTTTAAAATAGAAACGAAAATGGTTTCATTACTAGCTGTATAAATGTTGCTCTGACCATGATTACTCCTTTATGTGTAGTGTACTTCTCAGTATGCATCGACTGTTATGTGTAGTGTACTTCTCAGTATGCCTCGACTGTTATGTGTAGTGTACTTCTCAGTATGCATCGACTGTTATGTGTAGTGTACTTCTCAGTATGCATCGACTGTTATGTGTAGTGTACTTCTCAGTATGCCTCGACTGTTACGTACCCTCTTAAAATAATGATTAATATATATTTTAAACATTTTGGTGGGTAGCATTTATAAGCATCACTTCTTTTAACGATTAAAGCAACGTCAGGATCATTGTATATGACTTCACTGCTAACTATTAACATTGGTGCCGTTAACTGAAGGAGAAATACATTTTATGTGCATTAACTTTTTTTTTAATAATCAGGACATTGTCAGACCGTTGTATGATGACGTCAGAATTATTGAAACTAAGATTGCTTTATGCTATAGGCATCTGTACTTTACCTCACTACTGACTCTTTGGTAATCAAGGCAGTGGATTAGGCTATTGCAACATGTTGTATTGGCGTGGTTGCTAAATGTTAACACTGAGATTAGATCATGCAAATAGCCTAACGTGTGCACTTTATTAACTGATTATATATTATTTGACGTCATGGTAGTACTGTCCTCAAGTTTGCATATTATGTTGCTACACCAAGAATATTAGGGATTCATTGATAACACCCAAAATTATATAGGACAACACTATCCTTTCATGAGTATGCAATTAAGAGACAACACTGTACTTTCCTGAGTATGCAATTAAGAGACAACACACTGTACTTTCCTGAGTATGCAATTAAGAGACAACACTGTACTTTCCTGAGTATGCAATTAAGAGACAACACTGTACTTTCCTGAGTATGCAATAAGAGACAACACTGTACTTTCCTGAGTATACAGTTAAGAGACAACACTGTACTTTCCTGAGAATACATTTAAGAGACAACACTGTACTTTCCTGAGAATACATTTAAGAGACAACACTGTACTTTCCTGAGAATACATTTAAGAGAGATCCAATTCCTAGAGTGGTCGTCAAGTGACTAAGCTATGGACACGTTCGTCACTCGCTCTCCTTTGACAACATCTTTACGTTTCCAGGAAGGTGTAGTATTCCATCTCACGCTATAATTGCACTTGCTCAAATGTTCCTTCAGATTCCCACTATTTCCAACCCACACCCCACTGCTGAATGGAGATGGGTGGGTGGGTGGGTGAAGCGATGTATCTCGATAGATAGTGATAGACCACTGGATTGCAGTACCATTGCATCCAAAATTGTGAACTAACATGGTTGCTGTCAGAATATAATCTCGTGAACAAGACACTTCTGCTGCTTCCTTGTAATTATAGAAACTAGATCTCACACAGTGACTCTCTTATATATGCAGAAATGTTACACAGAGTTAGTTTAAAATATGTTGTTTTTTATTATTAAACATTATGTACAAATATTAGTTATTCACAAAGTAAGTTTGTGTAAATCGATTGTATTTTACCTCTGCGAGTTTTCAATCAAAATGCCTTCATATTAGCTTAGTGCTCCAGTAGGAAAACCTTTCATATTTCACAAGACTAATTGGAAATCTTTAAACAGTTTCCTGTAAGTTAAATTTCTACCATATTAGCAAATAATTGGATCAGGTATTTTAAGTGTTCTAAACCTCGTGAGATATACTGTTGCTATTTAAAAAATTAAATTGTTTAGCCTTGACAATGATCATAATTAATTTGAACATCCAATAAATTTTAATTATTTTCTCTCACTTGAAAAGTTTGAAATATGATTGAGATACAAATCAAGTAAACGACAGAACGTTAAGTATCTGTACCTATTACTATGAAATGTGGTTGAGACACAATTCAAGTAAACGAACAGAATGTTAAATATCTGTTTACCTCTTACTAATGAAATGTGACTGAGATACAAATTAAGTAAACGAACAGAACGTTAAATATCTGTTTACTTATTACTATGAAATGTGACTGAGATACAAATTAAGTAAACAAGGAGAATAATAAATATCGGTTTACGTTAATGATCACTTCTCCATGAGCTGAATAAATGATGTAAGCACGCTTGCGTTCAAAAACTGGCTGGCAGTAGAACAAGAGCTGACAGGCGTTTTAGTACACGAGTGCAGTTGGTAGAACTAGAGCAAACAGGCGAAGAGCTAAAGGTATGTGTCGTGTCCTCGCATATTTAAAATTTCTTTAGCAGATGGACTTGGTGCGAGAAATAATATATAAATGCTTTGTTCGG